>JAUZNJ010041057.1:0-10148 GCA_034780135.1 Jordanella pulchra | reverse complement strand
ACCTTTTGAATGCAATTACTGAAATAAATCTACTTTTTCATGGTATTCTAATTTTATGACCAGCACCTGTATGTTGAAATATTGTACATTCACACATTTATTATGAGCAGACCTTTTCAATGCTAAAACAGAGAAACACAATAAAATGATAAAACATTTCCCAATGACACCTTTATGACAGAAACAAGCCAAAGGGTATCCCAGAAATGAAGCCCATACAGAGATATGATCAACTTCCAGCTTTATAATCAGAGGTTTTTTAATTCAGTGTTCCTTACTGATCCCTCAGGTGAGAAAAAAAAATCTAAACCCAACATGAGAATTGTTTCCGTGACTATGTTTTATTTTGTCTCTTAATATCTTGAATATTTTAATACTAAGAGGCTTGTACACGTGGCACAAAGATTTTATCACCTACCAAATGTTCCAGGCTGCTGTGAGATGTGACGTCAATAGGAAGGAATGGCTGCCCTGCCTTACAGATATCTGCGGGTGAATTCAAACCTTATTTTGTTTCCTTACAACCACAAGAGGTTGTGGAAAGTCTAAAAGCGCATCTATCAATTTTATTAGAATTAAAAGTCACAGACCAGTGGTTCTCAACCCTCTGTTGCTTTTGTTTTACACACATGGGTAAAATCACTGGTTCTCCAATGAGTATTTAGTAAAAAAAAAACTCCACAATGGTCACAGAAAAAAAACTAAATGTAAATCTGACAAAAGTAATAATAAATTAAAACACCAGGTAAATGAACATCTACTTTCAAGCAGGCCTCAGCAGAACAATCTTGAAAAATAAAGTCCTGAAGCAGGAAGTGATGGTACTCTTGAATATTTTTGTTTTAAAGCCTTTTGAGGCAATCGTTGCAATCAAACCATTCCTCTAACTGTCAATAAGACTTCTGCTCCTCTCACCTGGTACTTTGTTTCCAGTCTTTATGAGCAAACTCCTCCAGTTGTCTCAAATTTGAAGGCTGCCTTTTCTTGGCAGCATTTTTCAGCTCCTTCCAAAGATGCTCAATGAGATTTAGGTCAGGGCTCAGAGAAGGCCACTTCAGAATAGTCCTATGCTTTAATCTTAGCTATTGTTTGTTTTTGGGTCATTTTCCCATTGACCTGTGACTGAGATCAAGCTTTCTGACACCGAGCAGCACATTTCTCTCTAGAATCCCTTAATAGTCTTCAGATTTCATTGAACCCTGCAGAGATGAAGCAAAGCAGCCAGAGCATAACAGAGCCTCCTCCGTGTGTCACAGGAGGGACAGTGCTCTTCATAATTGCTTCATTTTTCCTTCTGTTAACGTAGAGCTGATGTGCCTTTGGCAAAAAGGTCAATTTTTGTCTCATCGGTCCATAAAACATTCTCCCAGAAGCTTTGTGGTTTGTCAACATGTAGTTTGACAAATTCCAGTCTGGCTTTTTTATGATTTATTTTCATCATTGGTGTCCATCTTGTTCGTCTCCCTTTAAGTCCTCTTTGCCTTAAAGTACAACCAATGACGCGATCTGACACTGATGTTTCTTGATCTTGAAGTTCGCCTTTAATCTCTTTAGAGGTTTTTCTGGGCTCTTTGTCACCATTCGTACCATCTCTGTGATTTGTGATCAATTTCCCTCTGCAGCCAAATCCAAGAAGGTTCCACAGACCCGTGGATGTTACATTTCTGAATAATATGTTCAGCTGCAGTCACAGGAACATCAAGCAGCTTGGAGGTGGTCTAATAGCCTCTACCTTTAACATCCTTGTCTATAATTTTCTGTCTAACCTTCCGAGACAACTCTTTCCTCGTCTTACTCTGATCCATGTTGAGTGTGGTACACACCATGTCACCAAACAGTACAGTGACTACCTGTAGCCCTGTATTAAACCCACTGACTGACTACAAGCTTGTATACACATGTGAAGCTAATTAGTGGACACACCTGTATTTAAAGAGACATTTTTTTTTTATTTTTACTGACAAATATCTTGAAAATAGCCTTTTTTACCCTCTCATGCTTTTCTTTCAACAACAGCTTTTCAATTTTAATTTAATAAAAAATAATGATTGCAAAGGTAAATCAAATAATATCCTAATAACAATGTTAATAATATTCTCCATGAAGGTACTGCGTTGATGCTGACTCTGAATACTATATGAGGTTTGGTATGAACCTTGCAGAGGCTGCTCTGGTCAACACTGTCCTTGACTGCACTGCAAAAGCTGATACAAAAAAAAAATTATCTGAAAACTCTTAAAATAAGACTTATTTTCCCTTAATGTGAGCAGGTACGCAAGACAACCTATCAATGAAATGAATATCCTTGCCCTTAAAATAAGATAATTAGATATCATGCTGTTGATATCGGATAATGGATTTTTTTTTTTTATTTTAAACATCTTATTCCAATTGGAAATCGCCTTACTTACCTCCAAAATATCAAGGTAAAATACATTTGTTTTAATTAAAAACAACTTATCTATGTTTTATTTTTTGTGTGGTCTGTTTGTGCAGGTTAAAGGTCAGCTCTTAACAGGTTTTTAGTTAGATGATTGATTGAACAGACCTTTGTAGGATGTTCAAAGGTCATATATTGGTTTAAAATCTAACCCTGCTTTAAATTACTCCACATATACGTCTCTGACCTGCTGAGATTAAATCATACAAAGACTCCATCTACTATGTGAAAGCATATATATTATTATTATTATTATATATTTTTTAAAGCAACTGGAAACAGAATTCTATTGAGATTTTGGAAAATAAAGATAGAAAATGAGTTAATGCCACATTTATTTTAGAACTTTATTAAATTTTCTTTTCCCTTTAAAATCATTTATTGTTTTATGTTGATCCTTTAAAAAAAAACTAGGGAAAATAATTACAAAATTGAAGCCATAAAATATAATAAAATCTATTTACTTTTTTTGGAAAAAAAATCTATAAAACAACATTTAATTTTAGGTTTCTGAAACCGTTCGGCTCTTAACACACATTACCTCTTTTATCATAAAAATTATTACTCTTCACCCTCTGGCATGTTGATAAGGAATGGCTTGACCACATTCATGTTTTCCCTTATTACTGTGCCATGTCAGCCGTAAACTCCCCACAATAATCACCCTTTCCTTTCATTTACTCCATTTTCCCGCCTTCCTGGGCAGTTAATTCCTTCTCTTTTTTTTCCTAAATAGTCCAGTTTTAATATGTTTCAAACAGACCAGACTAATAAGTCCTGATTTACGTCAAGTCTTGCCCTGGCTCCTCCACAGCCACAGCCTTATCAGGTCACCCTCTAGCTTCTGCTCAGCATTCAATTAGGCCCCTCGTCCCATCAGAGCACATCACATCAGAGCTTCGCCTCCTGCCTCACTGGATCCATGCCTGTCTTTCTGCTGTCATCGGGACACAGCAGCCTACAGATTACTGAAGTTTCTAATAAAACCAGCCTGATCATAATGAGCATTCTGAGGAAACATTTGACATTGTGACATTGTTTTCCCAGCACCGTTCTGCTCCTCACAGTCTGCTGACAGATATCTAAACAGAGGTTCGAGATTCCACATCTGTTAGCTCGTCTGCTGGGCGGTTCTGCTCCATGTGAAAGCATGACTGGCAATGAACGTGTATAAAACCAGATTCGGGGCAGACAGGCAAGAAGAACAATAGTAGCGGAGCAGAGGAAGTGCTGCACAGTTAAACCCCAGATATAGGGTCGTTTAATCAGATCGCCACGATGAGTCGCAGCCCAGAGAGAATTTCATCCTACCGTCGTCACTTTGAAGACAGCAGCAGCTCGACCTACCAGGTCAGGGTGTCCAGCCCGTCCCCCACCAGGAGAGAGGTCCGTCATGGATCCACCGGCTACTCTTCTGCAAGAGCCAAGACCAGCAGCATGTGTGTAGACTCTGTGGGGCGAAGGACTGTGTCTGCTGCACGCAGGTCACGCATGGTTGGAGTTGGGTAATAGCACAGAAACATAATGCCATTTAAGGGGCACATTTAATTCCTTTGACTCTCCTTTTCAAAATGTTACATATGGTTCCATGTTTGACAGTGGAAGGGCCTTGGTGTGTGTTGGGCCAAGTGGAGAACGGCCCATAGACCTGGATGCTGCTGCAGCTGAGAACCAGGAGTTCCTGAGCACCCGCACGACCGAAAGACAAGAGATGATTGTCCTCAATGACAGACTGGCTGTTTACATCGACAAGGTAGAAACATTATCTCTGACTGTACTGCATAGATAACCACCTAAAAGCATATAAAGAAGGTGGATGGAAGGTTTACCATTTTCTTTAAACAAATAAAAACATTAAAAGGCTTAGTGCGTGTTTGGGTTCCACCACTTTAACTTTGCACCTTAAACTGAAATCCAGTGCATTCAAAAGTCATGAATAAAGCCTGGGTGTGCAATTTGATCTCGGAGCAGAGTGAGTGGGGAGGATTAGAGGAGAAATAACATCAGGAAGACCGAGGAACGAAGGGTTGGAACTAAACCTTTGGAGAAATCTAAAGGAGAATTGCTTCATTCATTACAAAAGACGAACAGTACAACAAACGTAAACATCAGCAAAAGGCCAATTTTCATAGTTAGTCCCCTTGCTAGACAACTTCATAAAACAACTTCAGATATTAACTAGATTCAAAGTCTGTGGCAAGGTTTGAAAATTGACATTCACATATGCTCCATTTTTTCTTAATAAAGAACAGAAATAGTCTGAGCAAGAAGCACATCTCTAGGAGATCCACTATAACTGGAACAAAAAGCTGTTCTGGAAGACTAATTGAAGCAATAAAAGGTAAACGTTCAGATTTTTATTTGGGAAACTTTACTTTGTGCGTTGTGTTGATCTGTCCCAATAAAACATTTCCCGTTGGCTTCAGTGTGACAAAAAAGGGCTTGTTGTATATTTATTTTGTATGGCTCTATCATTGTCACATCAGTCTAAAATAATTTTTCTGAAGAAAGAGTGCATGATTGAGGATCTCAGTAGAGCCGAGCTTCTGTGTTTTCACAGGTCAGATCGCTGGAGCAGAAGAACAAGCTACTGGAAGCAGAGATAGAGGCCTACCAGAGCAGGTTTGAGAAGCCTTCGGGTCTGCGTCTGCTCTACGAGGAGCAGCTGAAGGAGCTGAAGAAGATTGCTGATCAGATGAGAGTCCAGCGGGTGAGGCAGAACATTTTTTACCGTATCTCCTTGGAGTCTTTCTCTTGTTTTTTTCTCCATATTTCAGATGTTCAACAGGGCATGAAGCTTTACACTTCACTGATTTAGTAGCCCTGTTTGAGCAACGCTACAAGACGTCAACTTGGTGTTTTCAGGGTTCTTTACCTGGTGAAAGACGCCTGTTTCTGGCAGGCAAATGGAGAGGTGCCTCAGTGAGTTTAGGTGTCATGGAGTGCAGCTGTCATCAGTTATGCTTCATGCACAGATGATGACTTGATCATGCATATGCAGCCACAGAGACAGAGAGAAAGAGAGAATAAAGACATGGAGCAGAAATGCAACAAGGGTTGATCTATATTTTGCACACCTCCATGTGTTCGACTCCAAACCTAAGAGACAAGGGCATTACTCTTGGTTATTTTCAGGACATTTCTTTGGCTGCCAAGGAGGCTGCAGCTGGCCAACTAGAGGCAATCAAAATCAAATACGAGGAGGCCTTGGAGCTGAGAAAGAAGGCCGAGTTAGACATCGAAGCCTTCCGTCCAGTGGGTACCATTTTTTACCCAGATTTTCTACTTATGGCAACAAGTTTGTGATCGTAAACATGTGATAATGTCACACTCTCTCCAGGATGTTGACAAAGCCACCTCCTCCCGCATCGCTTTGGAGAAAAAGCTGGAGCAGCTGGAGGTTGAAATTGAATTCTTGAAGCGAATCCATCAGCAGGTTCATAAGATCTCTGTGGGATGAATATGTATTACAGCTGTTTTCCCTGCCTAGATGACTCCTGACTCCCTCCTTTTATGTGTAGGAAATTGAAGAGCTGATGAAACAGATCTACGCAGCTCACGTCTCAGCTGAGAGTGCCTTCTCTCTGCCTGATCTAGCTGGGGCTTTGAAACAAATCCAAACCCAGTACGACGATATCGCTGCCAAAAACCTTCAGGTGAGTCACCAGTGAATAGGTAAAAGCCAAATCTGTAGTCTCTTCTCAGACAGATGTCTAAGATTTTTTTAATATCCCAATTTAGGAAATGGATTCATGGTATAAAAACAAGTTTGCAGATTTAACCAAAAAGACATCAAGGCATGTAGACAAAGTTCGAAGTGTCAGAGAAGAAATAGCCGGAGCCAAAAAGGATGTAAGCTTCATAATTCAAAACACCCTAATAAACAGTCACAAAGTATACACTACCTGTCAGTGCTTTGTAATAACCGTGGTGAAATGCTCTTAGATCCAAAACAAAGAAAGGGACTTGGACTCCCTGAAGACCAGAAATGAAGCCCTTGAAGCCCAGATTCGAGAGGCACAAGAAAAATACAAGAAGGAACTGGAAGAGCTGCAGGTAAACATAGGCTCACTCAGGGTGGACACCTGATCACATCACAGTCATCATGTGACCACTTTTGCACATCTGTTCCCACAGGCTCGGATTGAGGCCCTGCAGCTTGAGCTCAGATCCACCAAGGAGAAAATTGCCCTGCACCTGCGTGAGTACCAGGAACTTTTAAACATTAAGATGGCTCTAGAGATAGAGATTACAACATACAGGTACGTCCAAAAACAGCCCAAAACATTCATTACATCTGTGTATTTCAGGAAATTGTGGGACAAATAAATGTTTGAGTTTTTTCTCACTTGCAGAAAGTTAATTGAGGGGGAAGACCTGCGGCTCTCTGGCATGATAAAATCTCTCTCCATTACCAGCTGTAGCATGAGCGCCATTGGTGCTGGGGTGAGCCTTAGTGGAGGAAGCATTGATGATTTAAGTGGTATCGGTGGCACAACAACAGGAGGTAATAGAGGAGAAGTTGAGGGTAAGGTCTGCGCTGGCGGAATGACCGGGGAAAGGGTTACAGGAGTCATGAGAACAGGCTCTGGGACTGCTGAAGGTACCAGTGATGGTAGAGCAGGTTTTTCCAGCATGAATGGTGGTCAAGAACTGAGAGGAGGAGGTGAAAGTGTTAGATCAGTTGATGGGAATCTTAGCACTAGTGGTGGAAGTGGGAGAACGAGTGCCCTTGGTGCTAGTACAAGCTCTGGAAGCCTAGGTCCTGGTAAAGATGGTAGCATTGGCTCTGGTGCTGATGTTTCAGGCACTAGTCCCAAGGGTTTAAGTTCTGCTGCTTTAGGTTTGGGTACTGATTTTGGTAGTGAGGTATTCAACACTGGAGGCGTTGGACGTGCAGATGGTGACATCTCTGGCTTAGCACCTGGAGGACATGGTGACGAAACCGAAGGCAAAGGTGCTGTGTCAGATACAGGTGTTGGAGGGGTAGGATTTATCCCTGGGGGAACTGGAGCTGAAACAGGTACGGATGGGGATATCCTTAGGACAACAAGTGTGGCTGAAACTGGAGAGAGAAAAGGAAATGGTGTAGAAACTGAAGTTAGGGGTGCTGGAACTGGTGCTGGGTTTAGTTGCAGAGGAAAGGGGGACAGCAGTGGAGTTAGCGGTACAAGTGGGAGAGGTGGTACAGCAGAAGGCAATGGTGCTGGGGCAGACTTTGGAAAAGGTACAGAGGGAAGCACAGGCCGAGGACTGAGTCCTTCTGAGATGCGGAGAGGAATCCAAGGCCCTCCTGGAACTGTAGGGAAGGGTGGGGATGATGTCGGTGTTGCTTTGTCAGGAGGGGTTGGTAGGATCGGTGCTGGGAAGGGAGACATAAGTGGTGTCAAGATTGGATATGGAGCGGATGGACATGACAGCAACACAGAGTCCTATGTGGAGCAGGCCGTGGAGCTGACAGAGAGAAGAACAGTACTTATTAGGTAAAGGTACCACCAGGTATCTTTGAACAACGCTTCTTTATATAGCCTGTCTAAAACTCAGAAGCTGTAACTCATCTTAAAAGGTTTCACTTATGGATCACATAAGTAGAACTACAATTGAGTCCGTAATCAGTGTATCCCTCTGGTATTTGAGCTCATTCCACTGTCTCACATTTTCTTCCCCCCTTAGGACGGTTAAAAAGGAGGACGATGTGCTGGAGATGGACCACCAAGAACAGACCTACACCATCAGTGGTGCTGCAGATGACTGCGATGTTGACTGAGGAACACCAACTCCGTAGTGACCTTCTCCCGCCCTTAAACCTCCACTCCCCTCTGAGCTTTGCACTGACCAAAAGCCCATGTTTGGGTGCTGACCTTTGCCCTACAGCCTGAACAAGAAAAACACAAATGATCTTTTCACTTAAAACACTCACCATGCCCTCTAGACACGATCCTCCCCCAGCCATTCCTTGCTTTCTACCTGCTATAAATAAAGTTACCAGCATTCCATTACCTAGTCTATCGTGTATTTGATGTCTTCATAAAGCGTTTTGATTCAGGCTTCCGAATGCTATTCTGTAGAGTTCTGGCTTTATTTTGGTGGTAAACATAAAACTTGGCACAACTATTTAAACCCCTTACAATTTTCCAAGGACAAACTTGACAATTGTAACAACTTCTTCTTTTAATTCTTTCAATCAATATACCAATTAAGCCCCCACTAATAAAAAAAGCAACCCTATGGAGTCAGAATTCTGCTAAAATTGCACACACCTAATACACATTCAAGCACTTTTATTTAAAACAGACAGATATAAACTACTCTCCATATGTATTCTGAACATACTATAAGTGCAGATTTAATAGCATGAGGCCCCAGATATGTCACAACCATGAGTTCATGCTCCTTCTCTGCTCTCTCTCTTTTAATGTCCCTGCAGATTGTCTTCTAGTTGCATGAGGACTTATTAGAAAGAAAACTGTCTATAATTGGCTACTTTTTCAGAATATCCGGCCTCTAATCCTACTGTTGTCTTCCTGGTTATGGCTAGTAACGTAGCAAAGCGTCTGTTCTCTTCAAGAGTAGACCCCCGACATTCCCTGACAATTTTATAAATACAATGCTGGACAAAAAAAGAAAAAAAACAGTTTAGCATTAGCTAAAAATTGATTAGAAATGTAAATATCTGTGTTCAACTATAACAAGAGTTAATTCAAGCGTCTTTCCTCTATAAAAACAGTGAAGCTAATGTTAGCTTAGCTTATACAAAGTTACAAATTTAACCGTAATCATTTTAAACTGTCTCGCTACTGCTGTCATAGCACATGGCCGTATTAAACTAAGTTATTTAATGATGAATTTACTTAAGCAAGTTTGAACTCTTTAAGAGAACAGCATTCAACCTAAAGATGCTTTGCTAACGTTAGTAGCCACCACTAGGAAGATAAACTGTTCTATCTCAAGAGGTGGGATTCCCTGAAAAATAGCTTAACTTTTTTGGTTGGTTTTAGCCTCAGGGACAAAAGTTGACATGAATGCACAGAAACCGATCCACACGGTCGTAGGAGAGACTCTACAGATGCATAATGCCTCATGGCTTCAAATATGCACTCATAAAAACATTGAATATGCAAGTGGAGAGTAGTTGACTTGTGTGTGTTTTAAATATAACTGTTTGAGTATTTATTACTGAGTATTTACAGAGCATGATCCAACATCCACTGTATTCTTCTGTGGTAATAGTGTGATTAGGATGATGTACAGTGTCAGGTCTTATCTGACTGAAGCACTTCCTATATGGTTGATGGGAAAGTTCAAGCTTGGTGTCTTATGGCTTTATTGCTACGATACGTTGTTTTCTATCTTTGGTAATATCATTGTGGGTTTAAGCTGCCCAACTATTGATTTATCTATTTGATCATTTATTTCCATGAAAGGATTCAAGATACTTTAACTTACCCATATTAGAAATATATGTATTACTTTTATTGTAATTTACTTTCCTTTTTGTGGGTGTGTTTACTTTTTCTATCCTACATCAGTTAACAGTTAATAAAATACATCTTTTCACCTTTTTTAAAAAGTTTTGAATATTTTGTACTTTTATGATGCATATTACAATACAATGAAATTACTTGTGTGTATGTGTTGTGATCCGTTATCTGCCTGCCAGCTCATGCGAGCTGGGTCTCTGATTTTCTGTTGCTCTTGTGAAGAGCTG
>JAUZNJ010041056.1:0-10149 GCA_034780135.1 Jordanella pulchra | reverse complement strand
GCCTGTTTTAAAAGGTGAGTTTTTAAAAATGACTTAACATTCACGTGCGAAAAAAAAACAAACAGAAAACTCATTGTATAAAGAAAACCAAAATGTACATTTTCCACTTAAAATAATCAACGAAAACTGCACATTAGCCAGTTTCTAACTGCATTCAGGTTCATCTGTCATTCACCCTCACCTCCTCCAGCTTGCATGACTGAACATTCGCTGCTAACGACTTCAAATTAGGGTCAGATATTCATCACGTCCTCAATGAGCATTTCACAGTGAAGACGTCAAGCCGGAAATACTCAACCGCATCTTTCTGTTTTCTGCAAGCAAGCTTGCTTTTGTTGCATAGATATTATAGTGATGTCCTTCCTGCTACCTACATATGCACCTCAATGCATGCTAACAAAGGTGATTTGTGTGCAAATACAAACTGAAACTTTTCTCTATTACGTAGTATCAACCCCATGTAATAAATGCACGTGTCAGAGTCATGGAAAAGAACAAATGCAAATTTTAACAAAAAAAAAAAAAATCTGACTAATTGTTTATACACAATTAAAGCAACTTCAGGTTGACGCCTCGGCTGCTTATCCACCCACTCCTTCCCAGCTTTATATTGACTCCCACTCACACTGGGATAATGTGTGAGTAATCCTCTCCCCCTCAAAGCATGGTTGTCTTCTTCACTGACTCCACCCCTTCTCCATTATGGCCTCTTCCTGAGAAAACCCACCCTCCTCATAGCAGCAGCCAGTGGGGGGATATTCACTTTGCACGAATCTACTCCCTATCACTTATGTGTTCAACATTAGTACAATGGCAAATAATTGCTTTTGCAGAACTAATGTAAAAAAAGAGATTTTCACATCTCTTAACAAACAAACAATTTACCTGCACAAAAAGAGGATATGTCTCATTGCTGACAGTGTGCGAGTGGTAAAACTCTCCATCGTACCACAGGACCTTGCCGATAGGAGAGTTCTCCTTTGTCACTGAAAACATCCACTTTGGATTGCAGCATTCTGTGAGCAGGTTCCTGTGCAGGGAAGAATAAAGGATTAGTCTAAAAAAATGTGATTTAAATTTGTCCAGATGAGCTCCAGAGGCACATAGTTGTAAACCAAGAGGCTAGTTAACCTATAACGGTCAAAAAAACCCATTGCTGAGCTGAAAACCTAACCAGCATACTGGCCCCCCAAAAAAGATGTGTTTTTTTTTTCTGCTTTTTCAGAAAACAAAACTTGAAGAGCAGCGGAAGCATATAAAGCAGAATGCAGAACACATTTCCTGTACATGTACAATATCAGAATCAGAATCAGAATAAAGTTTATTGCCATTGTCAGTGAAGGAGTTCACAAACTAGGAATTTTATATATTTTTTATTTTTTAATATATGGAGGTTTAAAAAAAACTCCCATTGGAACTAATCACGCCTTCATTTAGTCATATGCTAAGTCCAAGGAAATATTTGGGTAAACTTGTTTTTTTTTATTTGATCAATTTGTGCTTTCAGACTGCATGTAAAATCAATATTTTTGGAGTGGCTTGGCCCAGAGTCCCTACTTAATTCAGATTAAATATTCTACAAATGGAGCTAAAGTTTAGAATAATGAAAAGAAGACATTTCATCTTCGCATTAATTAGTAGTCTCTACCAAATGTGTACATAAAAGCAAGGGGACAATAATAAGAAGGTTTTGATTGATGCAATTCCAATAAACCGTATTGAAATGCAATAGTCTATGAAAGTTGTAGATAAAAACTCTTATTTTCAAAATCTATATCCTTTTATATGATTTTTTTACAGAAATGTTTGTTACACATTTTACTTAAATCTCCCAATGTTATGAATAATATCAGACCTAGCTGTATAAATGCTTAATAACAACTCTGTTATATTTTAGTTGTATTTCAGTAATAAGAGCCAAATCCTATGAATGATAACTAAGATCTAAGGATTTTTCAGACTCGTGTGGAGACTGAACCTGGAGACCAACCTGTATAGATCGATGCCAGTCTGATTCTTCTGCCACACATCCCCCAATCCCAGCACCTCCTCCACAATCTCTTTGTCGCTCGGCAGTCTGTACACAGGGTAAACATAGAACCACCCCAGTACCAGCACGCACAGAGCGGCCCACACCGAGAGTTTGGCTCGGTAGCATCGCGCCAACATCGTTCTCCCAGTCTTCGTATCGAAGCAGCAGCAGTAGCAACGAGGCGTTGAATCCCTCCCAAAAAAAACGCAGAATCAGAGACGCTTCTTGCCTCGCATCTCGAGGTAGAACATTAAGTGAGGTACAACCTGCTAGGTTATCCGATCGCTTGATTTATGCATCTGACTGGAAATCCGGTTATGAATTAGACGGGTTCTGATTTGTGAGAAAAGCGAAGGCGCACGTCCCTGCGGCGCCCTGCTTGCGGTGCATCAGCACCACCATCCCAGCCTGGCTTTCTGTGAAGAATCACACGGACACCAAACTCAAAACCCGAGAGGTCTGCTGCAAGCCGACAGTCCTTGTCGTTGTTTCCCAGTTTCGACCTTCAGCACTGAAAAGCCATCCTTTTTACGGGGTTCGAGGCTCTTTACCGGGCCCTTGACTAAATCAATGAAGGCGTGCGGCACAGATGGACGGGCCAGTCCTCCTCCGTTTCCCTTGTCAACACATCCCCCCTCCAATGAGACAAAGTTTAAAAAGGAGGTGAATAAAGATGGATGGATTTAAGGAGAAGGGAAACAGAGTGTTGCTTTCAAAATAAAAGCATGCGCTCACACCCTCTTGGTATCAGGTCTGAAAACTAAGAATAAACAGCAGAGTTCATGTGTAAATTGCGCACTGACAGTGGCGGAGCTGGGATTTTGAAATCGGGGTGCCACGAGAGTATTTGGGCCGACAATACTCTGAATGTTCTGTGAAAATGTTTTTTTTTTTTATCTACTTACAATTAGATTGTAAATGCTTATATTTGCAATTAGATTGTAAATAGTTTATTTTTCAAAAGTTGAAGAGTAACAAGCAACTAATCATGACAGCACCCAGCATTGCCAGAAAGTCATTACAAAAGTAGACGACTCAGTTATAGTGATATGTTACAACTTTTTAAGCTGATAGAAGACTTAAAAAATACTAGTCTAAATACTCTACTCTAAATAATATAAATATAAATATTATATTGTTATACATTACATACATATATTATACTATTATAGTTACTAAAGAGGCATTAGGCAAGGAAATTCAAATATAACGCTTCGATTGTTTACTAGGTCGGACCCATTTAACACGAATGCGACAGAAAAGCATAAGAACTCTTGACCCAAAGTAAATTCAGGAAAATAGGCTACAACTGAGTTGTCACTCTGCTCATCAGAATCAGAATTATCATCATAAATCATGAAATTATCAATTAAATTGAATTTGTTATTTCATGAAGAATTTATTTAATTTGTCAGCCTGTAACGCAGCAGTCTAATATCCTTATTTAATTTCAAGACCAGCAGAGCTGCATCTTTTGTTCTTTTACTTGCATGTACTTCATTTTGTTTTCAAAATAAATCAAATAGCCACTGCAGACTTATTTCCAATCTTTCAGTTCTAGCTAATCGTTGCTATATCCAGTTTAAAGTGACTTAAAGAACATTCTGAACTATTTTTTGATATTATAAGTTAGGGAGAATAATAACAATTCAGTATAATATTAATATATAATAATTAATCAGTCTGGCTCTAAGGTAGGATAATCACAGCAACCTTAAAAATATTAGTAGATATTAAAAATAAACATACTTGGACTAATCTGCATCCTAAGTTAAGGTTGGATTCATATGTCACTAGCTACTTTTAAACACATTTCTCAGATTTGTCAGAAGTGTGGCACCTATGTCAAAGTGTAGACACAGTGAAACAGTATTATTGAAGTGTTTTATTTTCTCACTCTTTATTACCTTATTTTTGTCAATGATTTACTAAAAGAAACAAACATTTAAATGTTTTATTTTCTCTGTTTTATTGTTTTATGATTTGCTGTTTGTGTAAATGGTCTAGAAATAGTGTTGTTATTTGTTTTTCTAATGTAATGGATGGTTTGCAATTTGCAAATTGTGCTCTTTATAAATGAGATCAACACTTTGAATTGAATTCTTTCTTGGTTAAAGTAAAAAAAAAAGATAAAAAGGTGCTTTTTTTTGCAAAGAAAACATCCAGGCTATGACACTACATTTTTAAACTTTATGGGAGAGTGTTTTATGGTTTGGTGAAACTGAACCAGTGATATGGGGCCAAAAGGTTGTTTAGCAAAAAAACATCAAATCAGAAACAAAACAACAACAAAAAAAGAAACACATACCATCTCTGAGGTGACAATATTATGCTATGAAAATTGGATTGATGTGTCTATGATGAAGGGAATTCAATTTTAATGCAGCAACATCAGATTAGCAAACCAACAATTTCACTTGACAACAACAGTAACCACAGTGACCTAAATGTTACTCAAAATATGCTCAGTTACCAGACAAAAGATGTATGTGCTCTTTCATCCCTTAGGAAACATGAAACCATATAGTACTACCGCCCTCTGCAGGTTTCATGTGGGCAACAGCAACGAGTTATACTTATCAAAACTGCTGACCGGTATGCCAAATTATAGAAACTTACTTATCTCTGTATAAAGAATTTTCTGCCAGTTGTCTATACCTGATTAGTATTGGACTTAAGACAATAAAATGGTCTCAGAAACTAAAAAAAAAAAATAAATCAGGAAACATTTTATTTTTTTTGTGAAAGCAGTAAGTTTGCTTTCACTTCCCATTGACCAATCCTGTGTTTAGACTTGTTAAAGCTTAATTCCTTATAATAGAGACCAGTGTAGACGTAGACAGAGCAAGCCTAACATTAACCTTGTCACTGCCAGCAATGCTTTCTCTTTTGATGTGTGTCTTCGACACTAATGGATTCTCATACCTTCAATGTTTTCTTTGTCCTGCTTCTCAGGGCGACACTACAGTACACATTGGATAAAACAAACAAACAATCGAACAAAAAACAGTATTCTTGATCAGGTTAAATAGAAAACAGACTTGTCCAACTGCGGTTTTGAGAAATCTGTGGTAGTTAGGGCTCCTGCTGAAACCCTGCTGGGATTAATGGAGGGCAAGAGTCAAGGTTAGGTGGGTGGTGAAAGAGATGGCATGGCAGGCCGCTTGGGTGAAGTCATGTCTCAGCTGTTCTCTGTGGACTGCAAACAGGGGTGTTACTATGGAGGTCTGTGCAAAATCTAAGTTGAAAATATTAGCAGTAACTAACTGTTAAACTAAAAGATAAAATATTAATAAACAACTAAAACAAAATAAACAAATGCATGTAAATGTCTGTCAATATACACAACTAAAAACATAAAAATATCAGAAGCAATCAAAACCTAAATCTGATTTAGGTGACTAAACAGGAGGTGGCAATGAGGGAAGGGATTCTTACCTATGGAGGGAAGTGAAGCTAAATCCCAGATAAGTGCACTGATTTATACACTAGGATAAGGTGCAGAGGCCACACAAACTGAAGAATATTACAGAATAAACCGTCGCATGACAGGATTCTTTATCTTGATTAACACAAATCCTTAAGTAGTATTATACAAACTTTGTAATAAGATTTCTTGATTCTGCCTACATTCAAACCGAATACTTGTAGGTCAAGAACAAACATGTGTTCAATATTTTACCAAGATTCCTCTTGTTTGAATATATGTAGAGTTCTTGGACAGTTAAGAATAAAACAAAAAAAACTCTAGTTTAGAAAGCATCCTACTTTGCAGCTCTAAAACACATGAAATATTCAAGAAAATTTCCATTGCGATACTTTTGGTCAAAAAAGAGAAGTGAGTATGCTTTGAAAGGCTTTAAAAAAACACTGAACTGAGACATAGAAATGAGTGTCATTGATTGACGAATCAGACCAAAACAAAAAGATACTGGTAAAGTTCAGCCAAAATGGGAAGCAAATGTGTGAAACAAATTAATAACAACAGTTTTGAGTGGTAGACAAAACAATCTGAGCAAAAAATGACAGAACCAAATAAAAATATGCCATTAGAACACAGAACACAAAAAATAATAAAAATCCTTTGTATAAAAACAAAGACAAAGATGCATGTAAACAAATCAAAAACATTATAGGGCATAAATGAATATGGAGAGAAAAAAAGTGTCCCTAAGGCAGACATGACTGGTTTGTTTAGGATGAATGTTGGTACCAGGTGTGAACAGGGCCAAGCAATGAACAAAATAGAGATAACTTAGAATCTAGACCAAGAAATATTTTTTGCGCTCAAAATGAATGAAGAAATGAACCATGCAGCATATTATTTTGCCCCTTAATGTTGCTCTTAATACAATACTCAATATTCGTTTGAATCCAGTGTGAGTCCCTGTTGATATTTTGTTAAAATTGTTCTTTTTTTCCTGTTCACTAAATGTTGCCTACCAATTTCAAGCAGCAACACTTGAAGTGCACAAGAAACACCCTACCAATGCTAAAGCCTTCTCAGTTTTTATTTTGAGAGGCTGTATGTCTCTCTAGCGACAGTAGCAGGGTTGGGTTGCATCAGAAATAGCTCTCCCACCTGCTGAGGTTCACTGAATAACAGAGCATTTGTTGTTCCACGTAGCTTTTCTCCTTTTATTGGCCTTGGTTGCATCCCTGGCTCTCATCATATTTCTGTTTAAAGTAGCTGTAACCCTAAACTATCTGTAGCTCCAGAATAAGATCTTCAGTGATCTATGTTCATCTGTTATTGTGCCATGCCAAAAAAAAGAAAACAAAAAAAAAACATTACCTCAAATATAATTTATTATAAAACCTTCATAAATGAGATTTTTCAAAAATAAACACATAAATAAATCAACTTATGAGCTTGTAAACAAATGCATTTGTTGTCAGTGTTGTTTATAATCTCTGAGAAGTCTAACCACTCTGTTTACCAAAGGTTTATCGCAGCATCTCATGTTCCTCTAAGAAAGCTAATGCTCAGTTTATCAAAAACACCTTAGCACTCACATCAGCTTTATTCTAGTTTGAGCTTCTGGAAAGATTAGAAACTTGATGCTCTGGGGTTAAGTGATTTACAAGAAGTGTCACAGCTCGGGTCAAGATTAGCACTCATGCTCTAAAATCTTCACAATGCCATACCAAAGAACTGTTGAAAGTAACTACAAATAGAAAAAAAAATACTAATTATAGAACAGAGGGAGGTTAAAGAAAGCCCTGTTTTTTTAATGAGAGCCCAGATGACATTTCTGGAGACTGCAAATGTTAAAAGCTTTTTCTTATCAACTTAAACTCTACATTCATGATTAATGTTGAAATTGTCGGTCATCTTGTTTTGTCAGATCAGCTGTAATTTGTATAGTTGATAAAATTAACCAGTCATTGAGTGAGTTACTTTATGCATGTATCTCTTATTGTCTTTCATTAAATGTATCATAAATTTTGGAGAATATTTGTCGGTGAAAAATCCGTAAAAAAATCCAAACATCCTTGCATGCATCCAGGCTCAGAAGTGACTTTATGAATCCACACAGAAAGGCTCTAACTTGGCTTCATACTTGAGACATTGCTGTTAGGCAGCAGAGCTTAAAAGATATCCAGGGTCACCCTTTTTTAATTTCCTTTGAAAACAAAAAAAAAAGTTGTTTATGTGTCTAAAAAAAGGAGACAAAAGCATATTGTACCTTGTAAACAACAAAAAAAAAGATATAAAAACACTTCCACCTTTACTATGAAATACAAACCTTTGCTCACTCCTGATAATAAGATTGATGCCATTATTGCAGCTTCCGTTTCATGAGTTATTGCTCCACATCTATTCTCATTTAGATGTTGTTAATATAGCAAATATGGCTTTTATATAAAGACAGTGTTTTGCCTTAAATGTATGTGATACAGCTGATTCAGTCATACAAGAGCCTGTAGATTAAATATAATAATGCGAGAAGCTCCTGCATGACATATGTAATTAAAAATAAATGTCCTGTTTTTGTTATTTTTTGCTATAAATACAAAGAATGTCTTAAAATGTGTCTCTGAGTTAAACATGTTTTCTCCAAAGTACAGTAAGAAAAACAATAATAATGCTGGTTAACAAAAAGTTATAAGGTGTGAGTGATATTACTCTTCTAAATTGATGTGTTCTTTGTTCTAGAGATGACAGCTGTTCTAAAGTTATGCCCAATAAAAAGCACTTATGAATTAAAACAGAATGGTGTTTTATTGTTGTTTCCTTTCAAAGAGAGTCAAACAATCATTTTACAGCAGAGGGAGAGAGGGCATGGTAGGGGTAGTGCTCAGGATAGAGTATTATCTCTTCGGTGGAGTTATTACAGTGTTAGGGAGGTGATATTCCCCTCTTGGTCTCGTGCCAGAGCATTCTTCAGACCAGACGTTATATTTACTGTCCACTCACCACCCCACTCATATAAAAAGCTTTCCATTGTCTGGAACAGCTGCTGTCTGACTCAACGCATCGGCAGAAATTCATTCAAAGGTAAACTCATTTTGAATTTGATTTAAATCTTGTTTTTCCATTTTTTTGATTCAGTTTAAACTGTCTTCGGATGTTGTGTATCTAGAGATATGTATCAAAACGTTAGATTATCATAAGATGTAATAATCATCAGAACCTCATGGCTACAATTCACCAGGTTGGATGTAGTTAAACCTATTTTTTTTCTCTATTTATGTATGGATTAATCACCATCAATTCACCAAGAAAATGGGCATGCAAAATCTGTGTTTTAACTTAGATGATGAAGACAAACTATTATTTATAGGGCTGGATTCAAAACCTCAGTGGAGCTTAACACAGGAGAGAAAAAGCACTTCTTGTTTGTTCTTTGATGAAAAGGAGTTGAGACACGCAGTCTCTCAATGGAGAACATTAAAAATAATAATAATAGTGTTGATTTATTGATAGCATGCTTTATCTTATTTTAAATTATAATTTATTTGCATCTTATCCCTTTTAGGTGTTCCACTGTATTATTATAGATTAGCTGAGGTAACAGAATCTTGCTTCTACTCATTTTCTTATTATTCTTATACAATTTAAACTGTTGGCTTTTATATGAACAGTCACATTTAATCTTGTTTCCTGTTTCAGGACCTCCAAAGATCCACAGCCATGAATCCCAAAGGGGATAAGGTGAGCCAGCTATGTTCCACTGTGTTAATCCTCTCTGCCTGGACAGAGGACACATTGTCCTTACAGACATGGCAAAGATGTGGCAGCGGTTATCAGTCAAAATTGCTATCGACATCCTTGAGAGCTTTCCGCTTGACTTCATCCTAATAATAAAGTGTTATCTGTACACGTGTGGCTGCAGTCAGTGCTGTTGAACTTCTATAGGCATTGCTTTACATTAAAAAGTTGACAACTAGCTTGTTCCTTTAAGCGATTGAGTGATTGAAAAAAAGTCTAAGCTAAACTGTTTAGCAGTTAAAAAATATACATGTTTAAGATTTGATATCATTTTGTTTGTTCAGCATGTGTTGTACAATTACACTGACAAATTTCTTTTCCCACAGCCGAAGTCAAAGATTTCGGCTTCCCGCAAGCTCTCCCTCAAAGTGAGTTTGAATCATAATTAATTGTTGTTGCCCTGACTACTACATCCCATCAGCTCAATTATTTGTTAGTACTATCAATTGCACATCCAGATATACTTCTGTCCTTCGCTTTAGATAACCTTGTAACGTTAAAGAGTATATTGCAAAAGTATTTCCTTTGGGCTTTTTTTCCAGGTTAAAACACAAAACTGGATTTTATTAAAATTTGATGAGATGTGGTAGACGTTATGAACTCTAAAGTAAAAGTCTAAATATTTTTATACCTTTTTACAAATAAAATCTTAAAAGTGTGTTGCGTTTTTTTTAAGTCATCTCTCTGAATCAATTCTTTGTAAATCCATCTTTCACAGACATTAAAGGGTCTGTAGTTGTACAAAAGTGTCTCTGCTACTGTAGCATCATACATCTAAACAGAACACATTTCATCAACATCTTTCTCTGCAAGATATTTCCATATAAGTCAGATTGGATAGACAGCATACACAAGCAGGAATGAACTTATCCCTGCTGAAAAAAGTCTTTCCATAGTACCA
>JAUZNJ010041055.1:0-10149 GCA_034780135.1 Jordanella pulchra | reverse complement strand
CCACTTACAAGTGGGAGAGTCGTGATGTGACTAACAGGGTTCGAACTCCATGGCCAAGAACCACTGACAGTAAGTTTTTTGTGTCTCACTAGTGCTACAAATGGATAAAGCATTACCTTGGAAATTTTTGCAAATCAATGATGAACTTCATTTTAGAAAGAAACATACATTCTGCCTAAATTGGTTTCATGTTCAACTTTTGTGAAATGTTTTCTTTCTTGTGAAATTATTACTCCAAACTGATAACTCTGTGTCCAACCAGTTGGAGAAGCTCTTTGGTTATTGTTTACATTGAAACGTGCTAAAGACGTTTTTCTAAACCTACAGATTTAGGTTTAAAGAAATCTTCTCATTTTTACCAATATTTTCTGGTTGCTCATAACATTAATGTTTTAGAGTGGTCCAGTTAGTGTGGTGACTTGAATTTGGAAGGGAGATAAAGATTAGGACAGGAGACCTTCTAACCTCAAACCACTGAAAAAGACACAGAAAATTGATCATTTTAGTCTTCTCTAATGCATTGATGGCATATAAATGCAATGCTTCAAATATACAGGATACTATTTTGAACCTTTTTTTGTGTTTTAGTTAAAAGAATGTTGCCTGGGAAAAAAATATACAATATGCAAATATATTATGACAGGTTAATGCTGCAATAACATAACAATTATCTCTAGGCAAATGTGTTTTACACCAATTCATATTTTATTCTGTATGAAGAGCAGTAAATGTTTTCAGGGTGAGTTGATGTCGTAGACATGGATGAAGAACTCTTCTGAATAGCACTGGAGCTTTCTGAAGCACACAGTTTATACATACTATATAGCTGCACAGCATATTGAATCCCACTGGTCTCCACAAAATTCTAACTGCATGCAGAGTGTGATGATCCGTTAGTGGTTTCGCTATTATATTTTCAGTACCTTGCACTCATACAATACATGCATATATTTTGCTAGTTGGATAACATGTACTTCCCTTTATGCACAGAGGTAACCACAGGTACTTGGTAACAGAAGTTGTACTGCTAAAAGATTGTTGTTAGGTTACAACTGAAAGTTAATGGTGGGTTTATTGCAATAGATGTTCTGCTCCCAGTATTGCATATTGCACCAAATTTTTGTATTCCCTTGCTTATAAATGATAACATCCTAATTTCTAGCTTTTGTGATTGTCTTACAGAGGGGGGGATCCTGTCCCTATTTAACATCTCAAAGGATACCTCCGGATACTACACCTGTACATCAAGCAACAAAATTCGCTCTGTTAGCTGCAACGTCACGCTCACAGTCATGCCACGTAACTTCATTCTTCTTGACGGATCTGAAAGTTATAGCGATAAATCCTGTTATGTGTTGTTGTCTTAACTTCACCTTCTCTCTTTTTTGTTTTGTTTTTATTCAGCATCCATGAATGTTGGTCCAATTGCAGGGATCGTTGCAGGTGTCGTGGGAGCTTTGATCATACTCATCATTATTATCTGTTGCTGTTGCCGTCGAAAGAAGAAGGAGAACGAATATGCTATGGCAACGTATGTTCTTTTGATTTTTCTTTTTCACTCAACCTTAACATGAATGCCGTCTTTTAAAATCAGCAAAATCCTGAACAGATATGATTTTAAAACTGGGGCTCAACTAATACATTTGTGAGAAGTTGCTATAGCAACAGTGGTATGCACAGGGGCCCTGTGGCCCAACTGTTCAAAAACAAATGCTAAAGTTTTCTCTAGGGAGCCAAAATATACATACTAAACTGCTGCCTTAAAAGCAGAACATTTAGGAAGCTGCCCTCATTTTTCTTCTCTTCTTCCTTCCCTTCCAGAAGTTTGCAATCTGGTAGCACCCACTTCAGGGTATTCAAGTTTCCAAGAAGCAAATTAGGCAAAAAAAAAATTCATTGAAACTTTTTTATGTTTTTATTTAAAGGAATTAAAGGTTAGAAATAGGTATAATAATAAAAAAAGTCTTTATCTTAATTAACTAGAGTCATACATTGTAGGCAACATTTATACATATTTTTTTGGGCTGTTATTCCATAAAACATTCTTAATTTTAACATTTTTAAGTTTTTAAAAAATGCAACCATTTTTACCAAGCTCATATTTTTTTTCCTCACCTTGAATGTTTGACTGTCTCCTCTTCGGAAGTCGTGAGGTAGAGTATGAAGACAAAGAGCCTGTTCAAAACGGTGGGGGTCGCAGTGATGATGGGAAAGGGAGCCCACAAGACTCCAGAGCGAGCAAACCTGTTGATCGACGTGATGACTATGAGGAGAGGAGTGAACGCAACTATGACCGTCGAAGTGACAAAAATGATCGCGACTATGACGACCGCCGCAGCGACTACAATGACCGCCGCAGCGACTACGACGACCGTCGCAGCGACTACAATGACCGTCGCAGTGACTACGACGACCGCCGCAGCGACTACGACGACCGCCGCAGCAAGCACAGTGACCGCCATGAGCGTTACAATGACGACCGCCGCTATGATGATGAGCGACGTTATGATCGCAGAGATGCTCCCTATGATGACGACCGCCATGATTATCGTGACAAACCATAGAAGAACTGGGATGAGGTGACCAGGCTCATCCAGCTCATGTGCATAAAAACAGACGATTATCATTTTTACCAGTTTTATTTTTTTTCTGCCATATAAACAAATGATTTACCATATAATCTTTTTCCTGAGGTTTAACAACTTGACACAAACTTTTAATTGATCAGTTATAATCACACAAGTACGTAGACTGGGGGGAAACGAGCAGCTGCAGGGGACAGACAAATATATGAATTGTTTTGAAATGTACCATTGAATGTTGGTCAAGCTGAGAATTGTACATTTTTTTTTATGCAAAATTCAAGCAATACAACATCAGGGGATAGACTAACATAGATTTTGTTACATATTGTTTTAAAGTGACCTAATATCTTTGCATGTGTGAGCTTAATAGACCGTGAACTATTAACTCAGTATTTTATTTTAAATTTTAAGCAATTGTAAAGTCATTTTCCCTAAATGTAAATATGTTTCGATGCTTCCCTCATTTATAACAGAGTGACGTACTGGATGTTATATATATTTTTTTATTTTTGGGGGTTTTTTTATAGGATATGGTTTCTCTTTGAATTATAATTACTTTTAATGTTTTATCACTTCCCATTCTAAAGCATTTTATACAAATACCAAGACTGTAGCAAAATGCTGCAATAATTGAGGAAGTGAAGTGTGTGATTAGATTAATTAGCATTTTAATTTACTTTTTTTTTTTTCCTTTTTTTAGCTCCTAACTTGTGCTTCTACTGGGTGTAAATGAAGGTAACTTTTGAGTTATAATTATTTAAAAGAATACCTTCAGGGAAAAATGCTTTATCTTGATGCTTTTAAATGTTGAATTATTTAGGACAAGGGTAATACTCTCTGTGTCATTATGTAGACATGTTAGCTTTAGCGCTCTTAGCATTTTCAGTTTCCCTTTGTAACCACACTATAAAAACAGGAACATATCTTCAACTGAATGTTTGGACGATTGTTTCCTTGTCATGCTTTTTTTTTTTCTGTGATTGAGTATGTTTTGCATGTAATTTTAGAGAAAATATTGCCATACCATGTCTAAAATTGCTACATAGTTTAAAATTGCATTTATTAAAGATTACTCTTGAATAAGCCCACAGATTTGGCAACGTTTCATTAAAGGAAATCAACATAATACTTTAAATCTTCACACTAGGTGGCGGTACAGTGTTCTCTAAAATCGCTCTTTTAATACATATCATTACTAAATTGATCATTTTTGTAGCTGTACAGGCATCTGATTTTCCTACACTTATTGTTTTTTACGTATGTCCTCTAAAATCAAAACAGTTCATCAAAAAATATGACTTAAACTGAAAAGCAAAGGCTCACTATTACAGTAAAAAAGGCAATGTACCTTCCCATATATACATCACTAGAGCACTGTGAGCTTCACCTTTAAAATGAAAACATCCATAAACAAATTTTTTAATCTTAAAAGAATAAGAAATAGTGGAAACATTAAGGCTATCTATGTATTTCTGTAGTAATAGAAGCGTAGTTCATCATTTAACATTCAGTTAGCAAGGTGTTTGCTTTGTTTTATTAGTCAACAGAATGCTGTTTATCTTTAATTTTGATTTCTTTATATCTACATTACCGAGGTTTATTCTAGACCAATGAGTCCCAAAGTTAGGGTTGTGATCCTATTCGGGGTCCTTGATCAACTAGGATGGGGTCTCTGAGATCCATCATGAAAATATATTAAAGTGTTTAAAGAAGTAAAATCACCACTTAGAAATGATAAAAACCAACTACTTTGGTTGTTGGGCTGTTTGTAATAATATTTCACCCCTGGTTAAAGGATGATTAAAAAAATCAACCTGAAAGACTCTTAATCAGCCTAACCTGGACACCTGCTGACCTTGCTCATGGCTTCAACCAATCGACGATGAGCCGCGCTCTCTCCAAAGCCAAGCCTTTCTTCAGACACTCTTCATCAAGACGAAGGTCCAGCTTCCCATCAGCACTCAAGCCAAACCTTGACCCACCTCCTTCCTCTCTCGTAGTCCTCTCTTAGACCCTCGCAACCTCTAGCTTATTCTACTACCAGTCTCTGGGTCCCAGGGGGAAGACTACTCTTCTTCCTCCTAGGTTACTCATCTGAGCAAATGCTGATTCTCAGCATCAAAGTATTTTAACGAGGCCGAGCACCAGCCGCCCTCAGCAAGTGGCTTCTCACACTGAGCCTGGTTCTACTGGAGGTTTCTTACTGTTAAAAGGGGCTTTTCCGCTCCACTGTCGCTACATGCATGCTCAGCATTTGGGAATGCAGAGAATCATTGTGTCCAAACAATCAGCTGGTTTTTCTCAGATAGTAAATCTTAACCAATCTGACTGTGTCACTTGCAAATCAATTTGATTGAATAAAACTTTTCTAATTGCACCTTTTCTCTGTTTGAGTTTCACAACTGAATTTATTTTGTACAAATGTTTGTATAGTCAACTATTATTTGGGTCACGAGCAAACTCTGATAGCATTTTGTGGGTCAAAGGCTGGACATTTTGGGAACCTTTAGTTTTGACACTTTTCTCACCCCTCACCCCACAACTATGTGCGAACAGAATGGACGGGGCGCCTGGATGCCTCATTCTTTGCTGTACCAAGCTGCGGGGCTGACGGGGTTATCAAAATTTCAAAATAAAACAAAGGAGAACTTGAAGAAAAAAGCCTGCCCATCTTGAAAATGTCAATTCTATCTGCTTAATGAGAATCTGTGGAAGGCATAAATTTAGGCTTTATCTTTAAAGTATAATACGGATTTCACTATGGAAACAGTAAAGCTTAGGGGTTCCGAAAAATCAAAAAATGCATAAGTTAGACCCCGATTTAACCATTTAGTGATTTTGTTTATTTTTTCGGTGGGATTATTATGCTATTGACCAATTCTCTTCCACCCTCTGCGTTAGTGAAGAGTTTATTGTGAAGGGAAAGGCCGGAAAACGTTGAAATGTAACGAGCTTCATGCCTTTCCCACCCCTTGAGCACCACTGTCCCGTTATAAGCTGTCTCTGCCATCCAGAGACTCCATCCAGGGATGAGACGGAGGAGGAAATAAGACGAAGTTTGTCCTGAAATGTTAATTACGTTCAACGGTGGGATTTGGAAGCTGATTTCAACTGACATGTGGTGGATTTTCGTAGTTTTTCTGACAGGTAGGAACAGCTGAGCAAAATAAATAAAGTGATCCAACCTACGGAATGCGACAACAGATTGGTAAAGGCAGGTTTACGGTTGGAGTAATGTTGTTTGGGGCCAGTCTCGCTGTTTTCTATCCTAAGGCTTTTTCTTTCGTTGGATTTAGTCATGTGTGAATGATCCGACTTGAAGCTTTGGGGGTTGGGAATCAGAGTTTGTTTACAGAACAAGTTTAACCTATACTTTCAGACAGCAAAAATACTTATTTTAAAGGGGGAAAAAATGCTTAAAACATCCATACATGTGATCAAAACATTATTAATAGACTCAAACGCAAAAAGAGATTACTCAAGAACACCGAGCGATAAAATTAAATAGGCACAGCTCAATTGGAATAAATTATCACCTTTCAACATTTTAAAACTGACTAGAAAAGTTTTATATATAGCTATCGATATCTATATAGAGATAGCTATAACATAATATGTTATGTGCTGAAACGGGGAAATTGTTTCGGTGACTAACGATAAACCCAATAGTAATACACAAATAACGAGTCAGAGTTTAATTTACGAGATCCAAAATGCTGGTATAAAGACGTTCTTGAAATGGTTGGCTCTACATGCAAAATATATATTTATTAAGTCATTAATACAACATCCAAGGCATTCCCTGTCTTGTCCTCTACTCTGTCCTCTCTTTCATTTTCAGGTCATTGTTGAAAACCAATAAGCCTCAGGTCTCTGCTCTGTCAGCTAAAGTTTTGAGATGTTTAAAACTTATCGTATGGATGTGCATAAAACTTGATTCGAAATTCAGTTTTCATTATTATTTCTTAATTGCATTTACCTTAGATACTTCCAATGCTAGAAAATCAGTCATTTTCTTATAGCCATTGCCTCATGTGTGAAGATTTCCCCCATCTGTATGATGTGTTTGCTTGTGTTTCCCATTTGGTACATGGAACGGGCCTCTTCTAATGACCATATTTATACTCAAGGGAAAAAGAAAATCCTTGATGGACATGATGTTAAACTAAATTTAACCAATTTATCTTGAAAATCATGATAATATTAAAGAAGATATCCTTAGTGTACGGTATGTAGTCTGTTTTAACCAACCGCTACAAAATTTCCCCTCTTCACCCCACAGTCATTTCTACGGGTGGAGATCATTCCTCCTCTTAGCGTTTGGCCTCACAAATAATAAAAGAAACAGAGCAGCACACCCAGATGTTTCTGGGTGTGTACGTTTTGCTTTTTTTTCTTTCTTCTCTTTTTTTTTCCTCTCATTGTTACTTCACTGTAGTTTCTAGCATTTCTAGCACAGCTTCCAGGTTATCCTGTGAGTTAGAGCCCCCATGGCTTCAGGAGAACGAAAGCAATGAACAACAAAGCCCTGTTGGATTTCTGTGAGCACAAGAAGCTCAAACAGTTGCAACAGTCTTTTTTTTTTAACCAGATAATGCTGTCATTAATTCCAGTCTGTTTTGTTTGTTTATTTTTATTTATTTATTTATTTTTATTTTGCATTTTTTGCTTTCAATGCTCAAGCTTTTATATTTATATTTAATATTCTTTAGGCCTTGTGAAAGTTATTTCAGGATATAGACAAAAAGCTTTTGTCTTGTACTGAACGCTGACCTATATATCGTTGAGGCTACAAAACTCAATCAATGAACCAGTTTCTTTTGTGTTTCGACCACAAACTATTATTAAAATATATCAATAGAGAATACTTTAAAGTTCTCTACAGTCTGGGTTCTATGAAATATATAATAAAAGTTTTAGCTTTCTACTTTTAGAATAAAATTTGATTTCTGAGCACTATATGTTCACTGACCCACATTTTTACATTTCCCAAATACTAATTGCACTATAACTTCTTTTTTAGGTAAATATGAATTATTTTCAATAAATAAAGATCTGTTTTGTGTTTAATCCATCCCAACCTCCTCACATCACTGATCCTCTGCTTCCCGCAGGAGTCTTCCCTCCGTCAGGCTTAGGCCTTCATGTGATGGTGAGAGATGAGAAGAGGTATGCCATTCTCTTCCAGTCAGTGGTTCTGCCATGCCAGTACACCAGCGTTTCCACACAGCCAGCTATGGTGAAATGGATCTACAAGTCCTACTGCAGGGACCGCACAAGGGACTCGTTTAACCTCCCCGACACCTTGAGCGGAGGCGGGCTGCAGAGTGGAAGTGGAGGCGTGGGCAGAGGCTATGAGACGGGTACGACTGCGAGCCACCTCGACTGCTCCGACAACAGGAGGACTGTCAGGAATGTGGCCTCCATCTCCGGCTCCTCGGTCACTCTCTCTGAGTTCTACAAGAACAGAGATGTTACCATCATCAATAGTAAGCAGTCCTCCTCTAGAATAAAACTGTCATCCCATACAGTAATCCCTCCATCTGTCTGTTGCTTGGTGACATTTCATCTTTGGATGAAAACCCTTGAGCCTCCATGTAAAGATGCTTTTCATTTTCTATTCTCTGTTACTGAGTTGCTTTAATGTCCTTCAAAGACCTTAAGTGACTGACTGTTCTCCCATGCATGTGTGTCCTAAAAGGCTCATTGAGAGCAGAGAGGTGGTCTTGTTTGCTGGTCTCAGATTTATGGAGCACTAACTCTCTCCTTGAGCCAGAATTTTGGACAAAAGAAAAGCCTTCCACACTGTACCTCCATTCATCTCCACCTCTGCTGTGTTCCCTCTGATGTCTTTCAGTCTCCAGCCTTTCATTTTTTTCTTCTCAATATAACACTCCTCTTTTTCCCCTCTTCAGCTCATTTCTTAAAACATATCTCTGCAGAGATCTGGTAAAGTGACAAAAAAAAAAATAAAACCTATGTTGCTCTTTGAGACATCCAGTCATCCATACCCATGTAATCCTATTTAGAGTCGCGGTGAGGCTGGAGTCTCTCTGACTGGGCAGGAGGTGCTCCGGTAATCACATGGCTAACAGACTATACAGTCACACATTATATAAAAGTTAATCCAAGGAAATCAAAGGAGATTTTGCTTTACAGCTTTTACAAGAATACCTGTGAGCATTTCTACTGCGCCTGTCCTGGCTTTGGCTAACAGGAAAAGGAAGGGAATTCTACTAAGTGTTTCCTGCCTGGTGTATTTATGCATGTGACCCTCTTACAATAGAGTTACCAACCCATTCCATCAGAAAACTATGACACTACTGAGCAAACGTTTTAAAAACTCCCTAGATCATTTAGACTTTGTATTTTAAGAGCTACTCTCCCTTTAAAAATCTGCTAATGTTGTGTTTGTCTTTAACTCCTTGAGCTTCCAGGAATCCTTTCTGCAGACCTAGGCTGGTTTTACTTTGTTTTCTCCATCCAGTTCTTCTATGTATACATGAGAACAAACTGTGCATCGTCCACTAAAGCCTGAGGAAAGCAGGCAACAATTTAAGAAAAAAAAACAATTTCAGAGTTAAAAAATACTATCTTCCTTTTATAGCCACAGAATTGTGGAACTTATATATTTAGGAAGTCAAAGTATGGTGGCCTAGAGGTGCAAACTTATTGCAAATAGATCAACGCAGCAAATACAAAACCCACCAGGGTTGTAACAGTATGTGTATTTGTGTCGCTTTACTCTCTCAATCCTTTTCCGCGTTGTTGGATGCAGGATGTGTTTATTTATCAGTTTATTGTTTCATTAAGTTTTTCCATGCCACCGGTCACCTTCACTTGTTCCAGCTCTCTAACCATCCTGTTCCTAACTTGTAACAATGTGGCACATTAGCTTGTTGAGCTACACGAAGCACCGTCAGAGTCCTGCACTGCTTCAGCTTTACAAACCCGCACTCGTCCGACCGTGTTAGGATGACTACCAAACCAGATCTGTCTCATGTAGATATCTGCTATTCAAATCTGAACCCAACCCGACCTGTCAATGTTTAACCTACATCCCGACCCGTAAACATGTCAAGTTGGGCTGCATTCTGTCCTTTCCTTCTTTTGTTTTGTTTTTGTTTTTTCTTAATATTTATGTTTTGTCATAGTTATAATTTACAAAAATGACAACAACACAGAAAAAAAACGCATGAAGTTTTGTTTTAAACAGGAACTCGCTTAGGATTTTTTTAAGTGCTTAATATTACAAATAAATAAATGAGCTATACCGTCCCACACTAAAAAAATCTGCCCAGACTCATTTATTTTTATCCATGCGGTTTTCTCCCACAAAAGGACATTTTATCCATCTGTAAATCTTATTTATTTATGAATCTGTTATTCAGGTTATCTGAACACAAGAGTAAACTGCTGTGATAGGGCTGTAGGATAATATCGATATCGCGATATATATCGATTTTTTCTTTCCTAGAAAAAAATCAATACTCATCTGCAAGTATCGTAACATCCAACATTCACCCTGCTCACTCACTGCTTGCTTCGCTGGGAGAGTGATTAG
>JAUZNJ010041054.1:13264-34131 GCA_034780135.1 Jordanella pulchra | reverse complement strand
CATCCATCCATCCATCCATCCATCCATCCATCCATCCATCCATCCATCCAACTTCTCCTTATTCCATCAGGGTGCATTTGTTGACCATTCAGGAACAGGAAGTAGAAAAAAAAAATAAGTCAATGCAGGAAAAATGAGCATCCCTGTAGTAAAGACTGTTAGATCACTATGGACTCAGAGGTTGTCGACCAAGAAAGAAAACCCTCCAGTTCAGCTAAATGGCTTAAATTGACTGAAGCCTATTTGGTGAATTGAAGGTTAGACTTTAAACTGAGGTTTAACGTTAAGGAGCGGGTCTGTTTTACTGCCTGGGGTGTCGAAGAAGTACCTCTTGTTTTACCTTAAATCAACAGCTAGGTGCTTAAAACTGGTTTTTGAATAAATAAAGTAGCTAGGATTCAATTTCTGGAATAGGTTAAACCAATTTTCAGGAAATTTACTGAGATTTCTTAAAGCTTGTTGCCAGGAGATGAGTTTAAACAAGCTGCCATATCTGATGACAAGAATTTTGATGAAATTGTCTGTTGAATAATCAATAGAACAAGGAAGTGGTTAGAAATCTTGGGTTTATATGATATACAGACCAGGGATGGGTGGATAAACTCTGGCTTTGTTTGTATTCAGGAAGAGAGGTAACTTTTAGGGAAATAATAACCTTTATGTGAAATGTTTTACATGTTATCCACCAAGAAAGGTAGAGGCTGAGCGTTCTCCAACATGACGAATCTGGTTGCTTCCCAAAAGGCTAGCTCGCCCTTACAACAACATCTCCCTCTTAATAGAAAAAGCAGTCCAAATACAGCCTTCCTGTTTACACTCTCAGTATCTCTCCCGCTTTCACTCAGTCCTTTTGGCTCCTTCCTTTTGTCTTGTCTATTTTTTGACATATAAAAGCAACAAAATGAAGGCGTTCTTCAGGACTTTTTTTTCTTCCCTTGGCCATTACACTCCGGCTGTGTGGCAATGTGTTGTTTACCATGATAGCGAGAGAGAGAAAGAGAGAGAGAGAAAGAGAGAGAGAGAGAGAGAGACGTAGGAAAAAGGGACTGTTACTTGCCAGGGGACGCTGGGAATAAATGCACAGTGGGGGGGTTAGCAGAAGGGGGGTGGGGGGTTGGTGGTAATGTGACCTGCCCCAGGTTCTCCTCACATTAACACAGAACGCAGCCAAAACGCGTTTCCAACAAAGCCCACATGCACCACCGCGCACACACCCTCACATCTACACCCGACTCCAGAAAATGAAATGTTCTAAAGAAACTTTCAAGATAATGCACACAAAAAAAGAAACACACAGACGCGTGCACACCGCGTCCCCACCCCAAACCCCACCCGGCTCAGAGTTTCACAGCTTCCCAAACAAGTCCACTCCATTTTAATTAGTGCCATCTTCACCCACACCCACGGCCCACGTAAATACCCTAACAAGTAGTGGGCCTGTCTTTTCGCTGCCTCAGCCAACTCCAACCGGACTGGCACACTGTTGCAGGCCAAGCCGCCCCTGAGAAAACTCTCTGGCAACTTTCGAAGTTGTTGTGAGGCGATGCGGTTTGGTGCGGCAGCTCTAAATAGGACATGTGTAGCATTGTGCTCTGACATATTCTCGTGGCGTTTTGTCTAAGATATGAATAGATCATATGCACATTTCTAAGCACTGCTAAGCTTCCTTGTTTGCACAGCATCAATAGGATTGTCAATTATTAGAAGCCTTGAAATTAGGACTAAACTTGAAAAATAATCACAAGAAAACAGCTTTTATTCTCATTTCTAGACATTTTAACACCTCGAGAGCAATTATGAATTTTTAAAAGTCAAGCATAATGAATCTGTTGGTAAAAATGCTTTAGGTGGCCTCTTTTGTTAGAGTTAAACGTTATCACATCCAGAAAGATACAACCTTGGGATTCAATACATTATTATAGAAACAGACACTGAAGGTTTGTCTGTGTTGAAAGGAAAGGTACATTAGCATGAAAGGCATGATGGAGGCATAGGCAGACATTTCTATTCTTTTTTTTTTTTTTTTTTTTTTTTGCTCTTAAGTGGGATGAGAGACCAAATTTGTCAAGTCAACCAAATACAGGAGATTATGTTACCAAATGAAACCAAATTCTGTTTCCTTTCCCAAGGGACAATGAGGTAAACGGCATCTCTAAAGCTGTCCGTTGGACCTTTACAGTAAATTGTGTTACCATAACAACCATTCAATTTACAAGTCATATGACTAAGTGGGATGCCTGTCACCAAAAAAAGGTCTGTATTACCATCACAAACGTAACCATGAAAAGTTAAATAAGCTCTTTTGATATTTAAACTGTTCGAGATTAAATTAAAATTTCTGGCAAATATTTGAAGTGGGTTTGGTTCCCATGAGGAGGATCTGTGAGGATGTGTGTGCAAAAGAGAGGGCCCAGGACTCTGAAGGTTCTAGAGAGATTGTTCAAAGTGGAGCGCATTTTATAGAAGTCTAGATGGTAATTGGTCGGTATAGAAGATTGATTTTACTCGCAGCTTGACTAACAACAGTCAAAAGCTTTGATTGTGATTATTTGATTATGAGTTTAGAAATTCTGGTGTCATTCAAAACTTTCGGAGTGTTTTTAACAAACAGGACTTGTTAACATGTGCCTTAAATGTTTGTCTGAATTCTAAATGGTGAAACACGACACCAGGTCAGAGCTGATAACCTCTGGTGTATTTCTTGCTCGTTCCTCCATTCGTATTCGTCTTTCGTCCCTTTGTCAGTGAGAAATCTCAGACTAGTTTGCCTCTGTCCCACAGCCAAGAGCAACATGTTTGCTTTTCCCTGTCCCTCTCCCTTTTGTTACAGCGACCCCCAGGAGGAGCATAAATATCCACTGGACTCATGTTTGCTTAGGAAGCAAGTAGAAAAGACCAATCTCCTAGAATACACAGTTCTAAAATCATTCGTTAATCCCTCCTGCCCTCTCCCCACTGGAAAAAAGAATGTCTCCGCTTCGTTTTTTGTTGTTTCGGGTGTTTTTTTTTTTCTCCTCTAAAGAGCCAAGTTAGATGGGAAAATATGTTGTAAGGAAAGTCTGGCTTATGCCATGCTATAATGGATGCTCACACACAAATTTGCATAGGCACGTACACACAATGGGAGCTTCTGATGGAGCCAAGAGGCTGACCCCTGTGCAGAAGGTTCAGGTCAAAGATACAAGTTCAAGCCCAGAGAACATTCTCAAGTTTCCTCCATGAGGACTAAAGTTTCCTGGATGAAATAATGCCTGACCTCTTCCAAAAGGTGCAACCGTGGTTAGTGGGCATGTCCAAGAGCATATCAGGGCTGTCAAACATTATGTTTATACAACATGATGATAATTAAACATAATATCCTCTCTCTGTGTGTCTCCATGTCTTCCATATCCTCTTGCCCCCCTCATCTCTGGCCTCTTTTATCCCCTGTCTCTACTTACTAATCAGCTACTCATCTCATTTTCCTCTGTTTTCTTTAATTCACTCTTCCTGAACTTTAATGTCCTTCCCCTGTCTAATCCATCTATTTCTCATATTGTATCCTAAGGAAATGGTACACATTTAGATTATAGAGTTTAGGAGTAAAGAAGAAGCAGCTAACTCAAGGAGAATGAAAGTCAACGAGACAATAATCTAGGAATATGAGACCAGAGAAGAAATATCTAAGGGTACAGTAGAAAAAAAATAATGGGAGGGGCTTCCAAAATTGGTGTTCACGGCTCTTAATTACGGAGCTTGGGATGGTTTTATCAGAATCCCCTCACCTCGCTGCTCTTTGTCAGGGGGTATTAAGGAGGAGGACACACAATCAGGCTTTTCATTAGGGCCCAACCGGCAGAGCACACAAAGGAGGGCTTTAACAGCTGCAGAAAGGGACTCAGGTGGTAGTGGTGGGAGGGAGGAGGCGATGCAAGAGGAGCGAGGGATGAAGGTGGTATGGATAAAATAAAAAGATGCACAGAAATAGTAAAAAATCATTTGGAATAAAGAGGAGTGCTGACCATACAAGTATATGGTTGAGATTAAGGAGCAACTGGTGTTTAAAATCACCTGAAGGAATGTTTTAAATGATGTTTTAATGTAAGGCAGCAATATGTCTGAAAGCAAACCTCCTCTGCCCTCCTCAGGTGACCCTTACCCCCTCCAGCTCATCCCCACAACAATGGCCGCCGCTGCCGCCGCCACGCCGGGCCTGGGACCCCTGCAGCTCCAAGTAAGTCTCCATCATCTAGTAAACGACAAGTTCAAGATAACACCTTTCCAGATTGTCTCTTCCTTCATGAATGTTATCATTGTGAACAAATCCCTAAAGCCCAGCAGCATTCACACAACACATGCCGCCCGCTGCTCCACGCACAGCCGCAAAACAGAGTCACGGGCAGGAGGGGACGTGCAGCTGTCACTTTCAGCCAAAGTGTGGACATCAGAGAGATACAGTGAGAACGTGATCTGTGATCAGAGCTCAGAGCTCAGAAATCGCATGGATTTAACAAATGCAACCTTAGCCTTTGGCTTTTCTTGAGATAAAAAAAAAGATTGACAGTGAGTGTCAGCACACGTAGGACAGACCTTTCCTGATAAATGGTAATGATTAATCAAGGATTTTTAATCTATATTCAAAGTCAAAATTAACTTCAAATACTGATTTTTGAATAAAGACCTATTGTTTAATATTTGACCTTTTTTTTTCAGAGAGCAAATATTTTTTCTTTGCACAATTCCTCTGAGATAAGCTTGTACTGCCTTTTTCCCTAAATTTTTCGGCCTTGACTTTAATATTGCCTGTATAGTTTGGGTCCTGTGATGCTATTTTAAATAACTGGAAAAATATGTAATGTTTTCATGCCTATAGTCCATTTAACACCAGCCCATTTAGAGCAGAGGTGGAGAGCAAAAATCGTGGGACCATAACTGTGTATTTTGTCCATTTTCAGGCAGAACATCAAACTCTTCCACTAGAATTCACATGGGCTTCTTAACCCTGTCTCTTAGAGGTTAAGAGCCCATATGGGTGTCCCATCAGATGCCTTTCTGAAACACATTAATCTCCAGTATTGGGCTCGTCACCTCTACCTCCTGGATGTGAATAATTATTAAGTGTAACACACACACACAGATTTCTGGATAGAGCAGCTGCTTCGACACACGCAGGTTGTCACGTACATTAACGCTTTTTTTTCGCTGACCGCTAACACACACAAAGGGAACGATGGGGGTAAGAAACAGGTTAAGGGGTTTGACACAGTGCTCGCGTAATACATTTGCACCTGTCAGCCAAACGTGACGCCCCATATGCTAGACACAACAGGGAGAATGAAATAGAGCTGTAACTCTATCATGGAGAACGGGCCACACTGTCCACACTGATTCCATTATCACTCTTATGTGTCTCTGTGTGTTTAGCCTGAGAATAATGTTCTCTGTCTTATACCGCTGCTTCAGTCTAGTCGTTCATATGTCTACTTTTGTTCACTTAAAACCACTTTAGATTTGTTCTGTTGTTTTTTATAAACCGGCATTGAGGAGTTTGAAAAAAAAAAAGACCCGTAAGAAGCAGAAAAAAACAAATCATCTCAGTAACAGATTTTGTCCTCACACTGACAGAGTTGGCTGATGAGATTAAGGCTTTGTCAGAGAGGAACAGATTTGCCCAGGCTAACACGAGTGCAGATGTCTCAGTGTGGACGGATTTCCTCCGGGGCTGTCATGGCGCCCTCATTTGATAAGGAGGTGTTTCTCTTGATGACACGAGATGCGGCGATAACCTTCACTAAATTATGGCTCTGCAGAAATATTTTAGCTACAGTCTGCTTTAGCATGCAAAGTCACATGAAAGTATTATTAGTGCTACAATGCTTTAGGTACTCTCACTAAGGGAGCATGAAGCAGGCATAATATCACTACTGAAGGGCATCCTAGACCCCTACTGACACAATATAAGATCTGAAGCTGTTGAAGGCACCCTGCTGCTGAACAACAAAGAGCTACCAACTGTTAAAATGTTTGCTAATTTGTAATTAACCTTTATGTAAGGCAGTGAAAAGTAGATAAAAAGCAAATAAGTGCCACTAAGCAAGTAGTGTTAACCTTTTAAAACCAAGATGTTTTAAATTACCATCTTCATTAAGATCCTTAGACTTCTGCCTCTCAACCTTTTGATATCTTTTCAATAAAAGCTGTTAATGATCTTGATTAGGATAAGTCAGGAGGGCAGAAGGTGAAGATCAAATGGAGCTTGAACGTCCTTGATAGCTATAAGGATATCATGTTTTTTTTTCCCCAGAAGCTAAAGTAACATTAAAGGACCAAATCTCTGATTAAGACTTGGTTGCAAGTCGGCTTGGATTGATTCTATAAATGATCATTTTGCAAATGTGTTTTAAAATTGTGTTTGTGTTTGAGTGGACAATAAAAACCCTGCTAGCTATTGGATATAGATTTCAACTGCTGCATTTTTACGAAATTAATTTTAGTTTTAAGATCAAAAAAGGAAACAAAAAACATAATCTTCTTTGTGTGTACTTGGGTTGATAATATCACATAAGGTTCATATCAAGCAGATTAATTTGCATTTACCAACAAGTTTTGACTCAGTCCGTTCCAGTCTGCTCAGTCCTCCACTAACGGCTGCTGAGTGTTTTATTGTTACTGACCTTCCTGAAATATTTAAAGTTAACAAAAACATAGCTCAGATTTTTGGCTTAACCCCTGAAGAATTTAGGTAAACATATTTGAAAGGTGAATTTGACCAAAAACATACAAGAAGAAGCAAAAAGCAGGCCGATGCCACTGTACGCGTTAACGTTGATTTAATGCAAAATGAGACGTTGCTAGAAGCACGTTCACATGGATAGTGAATCCTGATTACTTTATACACTTAAATAACAAAAAAATCATTCAACTAAACTGTAGCTGAAGTCAGCTGGATCTATTCTATGTTCAATTTTCTTTGAATAACATATATCACATATTGCATTTTCCTATAGCGTTGTGGGCATTTAGAAAATATTCTCCTCTTCAACTGATGCATACTTTAGATAAGAGGCAAGAAATCATGCTTAGAAACCATAGTATCTGACCTGCTGACACTCCATAACAAGTGAATTTGCGGGATAAAAGACGACTAAGAGCAGATCTCTCAAAAGCTCTGCGATAAGTGCGTTTCTTAGAAAAATGTTTTAATCTCAATGATTTAAAGCCTTCTCTGTCATCTTTTCTAACATGTTCCATAGAAATGTGCAGAGTAGCTCTTCCAGTCAATAGTGGCTTAATAGAACGTTTTTATGGCAGTGGAGGCTTTGGAGGGTGCTAGGTTGGCATTTAGCATCTTAATCTAGGGGATGAGTGGGACATTGTGCATTAGAGCATATTAATCTGACTCCCTATTGACCCTTCATACCATTGATACAGCATTTTTCACATCAAACAAATGGAAAACGAGAGACTGGGAAATGTTGATAATGCTGGATAAGAACCAGAGGATCAGTTAAAAGGAGGAACCTATAAAAGAGAGGGATGGGTGGGGAAGGTGGTAGGTGGATGTGTGAGAAGAAAATGCATGTGTGTGTTGAAAAGAGGGTCAACAGCGTGGGTCAGGCATCATATGGAGAGGCAGATGTTGGAACATATTGTCCTGGATTATCGCACTGTACTCCGGAGACATAGATGGACGAACAACGGGCAGGCGGATAGAGGGAAGAGAGAGAGAGAGGGGGAAGAGGAAGGAACAGATGAGAGAAGGTAGAAGAGAAATCAATGGAGTGACTTGTTTCTTCATGAAATCCCACCCCCCCACCACCTTATCAGGGAAGCAGAGGAATAACAGCAAAGCAGTTTTCCAGGACATGGGAATTCTGTCTGTGTTGGTATCTCTCCTGCTAGAGGTGATAATTGATTCCTAGAAATTTCTCTGATAAGCAGGAACAAATGGGAAATCAATCAAGGCTGTAGAGATATGTGGTATGTTAGGGAAATTCTTGCTCCTGTATTGGTTTTTATGTTTTCTGTTAAAGCATTAATAATAAATCAAACAATCTTACTGATTTTTCCTTTTATTCACAAATAAGCTATAAAGATGTTCATAGTTTCTTTCTTATTAAATTAAATTCTATTAAAGTCACCTAATCTAAAGTGTTCTAACCGTATTTTATGAGATATACTGACAGGAAGTCGTAGAGCATTAGTGAACAACCAGTTGAAATGTCAAGGATTAAACTATAGGGCTCGGCCTGTGGAGGAGCTGCAGAGATAAACAGCTCGGGTATTGGTGGATAGGAAAGGAAGATGGACGAAGGAAACTAGAGGATAAGTCTGCCTAGATCATGTTATATCAACTCACATTTCTGAGTTTGATTGGCTCTTATTAGGCCCTGATCCAGTTGAGGATCTGTTGTACGACTTAAAAATTGTTGTTTAAAGCTGTGCTCAGATTGGTATGAGTACGAGCTTCTGGCAAAGAAAAATAGCCAACAATTTGGTGCTTTTTGAGGGAAGATAACAGTGTCTGTAACATAGTCACACAAGGGGCTGCCATGTCAAGAGGTGAAATATTTGGAGAGTTTTAAAATTGATGCGAATTAGAAGAAAACAACAAAAAAGTTTCAAATCTGATTGTGTTTTTGTCATATGTCTGCACTAGGCTCTAACTGCTTTTTCACTCCCTGTGTCCTACTAGAACGCCTAATCATTGGGTCAAAAAAACATGACAGAGGACAATCCATTCAGATCGATGCAATTCTCCTTGTCTCCATGTAAACAATAGCACTTGCATTGCTCTGAACCACTGCTAACGTGGTCAGCAGGGATAAAGTCGGCCTGTAATCTGTCTAAAGCTGCAGATTATTGACAATGACTCAAAAACAGAAACAGATCCCCCTTACAAACCGCTTATTGTTTTCAGCACAGTGTCAATAGCTTTGAAACCAAACAATCACCTTATGTCTTCAGTGTGGGATCTGCAATAGTCTCGAATTGTCCATCAATAGAACTCTGGCAGCACAGGCTCACACACACACTAAAACATTGATGGATGCGTGTCAGCGAGAACAAGAAGCACTCACTGACCACTAAACACGTTAACATGAGCTTACACAAACATATGCAGATGTTTCTGGTCTCACATTAGGAGATTAAGGACAGAAGGAGTGAGAAGCGAGTCTTAATGGAAGCCCACACACACAGAAAGCGCAGCAGTAGCCTGACCAGAGAGTGACATTTTAAATTCCTTGGTCTCATCCAGCAACCTCAGTCAAATTTTCTCTCCTCCCTCTCACTCATTGTTTATGTGTATGTCTGTGTGTGTATGTTTTTGCCAGTGTGCGTTCACTCCTCCAGTCACCCCAGGGGGCTTTGCGCTGTCACTTCCTGTTTGTTGACATGCATGTCGTTGTGGCAACGCTCTGGGCACGCTCCGCAGTGCCGCTGCCCTCTGCACCATGTGCGTGTGTGTTTGTGTGTGTGCGCAGGAACGGGTACGTGCGTGTCATAATCTCGCCGGCCCATTGAGCAGCTTTTGAGTGACGCGGGCTGGCCTTGTAATGGAACTCAATTCAGTCCACAAATAAAGAGGCTTTTGAACCAGTGGTCCGAATATGGCAGGACTCAAACACACACACACACACACACACACACAAAATAAAGGATGCACAAATGTGTGCACACCGCCTGTGGTGCACAGGCTGGGGCAGTTTAGCTAGTGGCGAGGGTGGGGGGGTTCACGCTTGATTGCGCTTCCCTCCACCTCTTTTCCAGGAGCTACAGTGCAGCTAATTGAAGAGAAATGAGCAAGAAGTAGCTGATCTGATTTTGGCTAGCTGGTCAACACTTTCAATGACTCATGACTGGTCGCCTGGTGAATTACCAAAAAAAGCAACTTCAGCACCACACCCAGTCCACACAATGAACACTGTACCCCTAGCAAAGACGTATCCAAATAAAATCATCTTTTATTTCAGTGTTGTATTGAAATACATACTTAATAAATCATAAAAATTAAACGCTGGCTTTAGGTGAAAAATACCCACAAAGAAATAGTTAACAAAATTAAGCCTACATTTATTGTGTGATTAAAGGTGTCTGTGTGCATTTGGTCTTATATTTTTTATGTTATGTTTGTCAAAGATCTATGATATTGAATTTGGAATTTTTAAATTTGCAATAGTTCAAAGCTACAAATATATCTCCTTCCACATGGTTGGCCTGCTGATTGCAGGTCCGCTTATGCTAATGCTAATGCTAATAATAATGCTAACATTTGTATGGTATTAGCAAACATTTAATTAATCTTTTTAGAACAAAGAAGCAGTCTAATAAATGCTAAAAAGCTTAAACAACGTTCATCTTTGTTTTGCTTCTTTATTAATTTGTGCTTTGACTTGAATCTGAGAAATGTAACTCAAAGAAAAGTCATTTATTAGTTTTATAGCGGAACTACGATATGGCTACTCGTGAGCTCTGTCTCACCTGACTGCAACCTGCTATTTATATGCTATATTTAATTTTTAGTAAATGTGATACTGCACCAGTCTTGATGTTTGTTTCAATTAAAAAGTTCTTGCTTAGACCTTTAATCATGCCAGGCTGTAGTTTCAGATCCTGTAGCGTTCGGGTAAATCGAACTGTTTATGTATATTTCTGTCTGTATGGCAGAAAAGCATTTTGTTAACATCCAGTGGTTGTTATGGAGATTTGTTGATCATAAAAAGCCATTTTTTGCTTCAGTTCTCTATAAGTTCTTTTCCTCTTTCTCAATGTGATGCTCTCTGTACAGCAGTCTTAAAAAACATGACCTCTGTGTCATTACATATTTATAGCTCAGCCAAAATGCTGTTATGGATTACAATTTAAAGGTTCCTAGAGGTTCTGTACCTTGGGAAAATATAATAAGGGCGCTATTATGCCTCACTGACAATAATATAGTATAGAAATGATAGTACGGTGTAAATAATTATAGATTTCCCGGGTGGTTATGCTTTCCTTATGAAAAAAACGTCACCCACTCAGGTTCACAAGATTGCTAAGTAAAAAAAAAAAGGTTGTAAAACACAGAAACATGAAGAAACGTTTTCTGTCTGTATAAACTCAGTTTCACAGTTCTGTCTTCTTCAAGTGCAAAGTCTCAAGGTGTTGATCATGGATAGCGAAAGTATGCTACTTATTTTGATTCTTTCTTGAGAAAAGAATTCATTTTCCTGGAGTGACTAGTGTCTTTTATTAAGAAGTTACAACAGGAATCCAATAAAAAGCAATTGAAAGGATAAAGGATAGTCAAAAAAAGTTTTCTTTTACGCAGCAGTTGTATTAATGGAGTGTTTGTTGTTGCTGCCACTTATGACTGACAGTCAGACGTAGATTGCTCCCCAGAAATATGTCTTTGTGTTTCTTCCTAGAGATTAATCTCTTTATTTAAGATAGCAAAGGAGAGCAGGAGGCAGCATGGCTGTCAGGAGAGACAGAAAGAGGTACACGCAGAAAGAAAGCATGATGAAGAGAAGAAATAGCGGTGACAGCATCTCTTCCTTGTCCATTTGCATAAAGCAGCATTTGTTTGACGCCGGTGGCCGGCAGCCAAGCGCCAACAGAAGGACGGAAGTTAAACTCAAAAAAAGCGAAAAAAAAAAAAAAGGATGATCTTCATCCAGAAAATTATTCCACAAGAAATAAATAACTATTATAACTATTCAAAAAAAGAAACAACACATGAGTGACTTCTATCTAAACTAAGCATTCTGTTGCTCCTCTGAGGGAGGAATAACAATTCTGAAGAACGCAAGAAGACACAGCGTCTGGGAGATTTGTATTAGAGCACATGAAAGCAGCTGAGCTTTGCAGAATGGGTTTGATTGAGACAGAAAGGAGGATTGTGGGAAATACTGAAGGCTCTTCCAACTTGTAATAACTCTAGTGTGTCTGTTGACTTGGAAAAACTTAATTTACCAACAGCAGCATAATGCCTTAAATTAATTAAAAACTAATGGAAAACAAAATTAAGATAAAGAAAGCAGGGTTTTGTTTCCCATAACAGTTTAGTGAAATAATAAATCTTAATCGAACAATATTACAATTATCATTTTTGTTTTTTTTTCCCCACCTTTTGCCAGCGCCGGGCTCTCCAGCGTGACCTCGATAGCCAGAATGTTTGCCTTTCTCCCACGATGCACCTGGAGGGGACATACCCATCTCTGGGCCTGTCAGAGAGGCTGTTAGCGTTTCTCCCATGGGGTGAGGGGGGGTTGGGGGAGTGACAGTAGAAAGGTCCCTCTCTATCTGCCTCTGTCACACAAACAGAGGCCGGGCCACTAATGGCCTCTTCTTCTAGAGCTTTTTAGTTGGCTTCTCTCCTTTTTTGTGTGTGCTCTTAAGTATTCATTTATTCATGTCATCCTTTTCTTTCCTCCCCTCCCCTCTTTTTCCCTCGATCGTTTTCCTCCTTACTGTCCACTCCCCCCACCCACCCACCCCACCTCTCTGACCTCGCAGCAGTTGTATGCCGCTCAGCTGGCAGCCATGCAGGTTTCCCCGGGAGCGAAGCAGCACAGCGGCAGCCTCGCACCCCAAGCCAACCTGGGCGCACATTCCCCGCCCACCAACTCGCATCCACAAGGCGACAAGAACCGCAGTTCCCCATCTTCACACAAGAACAAGGTAAGGAGGGGAAAAAAAACATTAAGAAAAACGCCCTGTGTTTGCGCTTGTGAATGTGCATGTTTCTGTGCTGAAACCCTAAACAAGAATCCATCTTTAAAACATATAGTGGCGAAACAGGTACAGTAGTTAATCACAAGATCGCTGGTTTCCTTCCATCATCGGTCTGGGACAATGATGAGTACATAGTTGTATAAATTACCCTAAACACACCATCTTCACAGTAAAACGCAGTGAGGATGGCAGCATTATGCTGTGGGGATGGGGAGACTATTAAGATTGTATACAATTTGTGATAACTATATAAAAAGCTGTAAACTATGGATTAAATCAACATAAACTATATTAATTAAACATTTATACCTATAGTTTAGTCCATGACTCCCTGAGCACTTATTACCACCATCATCTTTAAAAGAAATACGTTTTTATCCCTTAATTGCATTAAAATTTGAAACAATGATCCATTACTAAATTTAATTATTGGATTCAAATTGTCTCATGACTATGGATGATCAGTAAACACATTCATTCCAGTCTCCAATTCCTCTTTCTTTCGCCTCAACTCCAAGAGTTTACTTTCCACAAAAAAAAAAAAAACATTTCCCTCAGATAAACTTGCTCCCAGACACTTCGTGTCTGAAAATCAAACAGAGTAACTTTATCACCGAATCCCAGCTGGTCTCTCATTGCGGTCCATTTGGGGATCTGTTGGAGTTTTGTGTCGTTTTCTTGGCTGGCTGCCTGATAGGTGTGATGAGAGTGAAGCTTCGTGTCCATCCAGCTGGAATTCTATGAATATCTGGGCGGCCTTCTGCACAATCACACAAACACACTCCCTGGTGTTCACATGACCTCTGGTCAATCAGGCAACACACACAAGGACATTCATACAAGAAATAAAACATTGAACTTTGTCCTTAACCGTCTGGTTTGCAGATTCCTGATCACTTCCATTGTCTAATTTCGGCTTGTGACAAACTAACAGCTCAAAGTTGATTCTTGATTTTGTTCCCTACAACCTTGACTGTAGTCTCCTCTATGTCTCCATCACACACAACACCATCATACCCTGCTGTCCCACACACTTATTATCATATATATAGAGTCAGGCTGACAGCAAGAGTCCTGGCCTGTGGTGCAGGAGGACGGGGGAGTCGTAATGGTCTCCCCTGTCCAGCAGGAGTGGCTGACTGTAGAGCTGACCAGTATGGACTTTGACAGTTTCTACAAAACTGAAATGGCTAACCGACCACATTTTAGATGAATTTAAAAGACATTTTGACGAACCCCCTCAACGCTTCCTCAAGAAACTTTTTCTCTTTGTCATTCTCTCTTTAGTCAAGTAGCATGTATATTTCAGTGGTGTCCTCCCCATGTGGGCTCTATGTCAGGTCTCCAGTCATTTAGAAACTCAGCGCCTGGCTATGCTCACAGCTGTTTGGACTCAGGCACACACCGCTTAAGTGCTTTACCCTCGGGTGAGACACAGACACATACGCACACTAAAAAATGCACCAGCCCAGGTGTGGACCACGACACCGGCACATGCGCACCCTCAGTGCTCGAATCACTGCATAAAGCTTTCTTATACTCAAGAGAGGATCTGGAGATGAAGGCATGCACGCAAACAAGCTCACACAATAGAGTTCATCATTTGTAGCCCTTCAGCTGACGTGCAGCAGGTTCACACAGTGGGTCAAAGCGCAAATCAACTGTAGTTGATCGCAGTTTATTCTTTGAATAAAAAGCTGCTGTCTTTTTTCAACTTTATGATAAAATTTCCTGTTGTTATCATCATTTTAGAGGATACCCCCCCCCCCCAAAATGAAAAATACAATTAAGGAAAATCTTGACAAATTAGTAAAATAAAAAAAGAAAAAGGATTTAAAAGCTGTAAAAACAGTATAAGTAGATATTCACTTGACAGATGTAAGGACTTCATTTCCTCCAGCCTGGCTTTATCTGCTTGAAACAACATCCCTCAAGTATGATGCTGCCACCACCGTCTTTTCTTCGATTTTAATTCCCAGTGTTATGCCACATGGTTGAAATATGGATTTGTAAAAGCCTTTGAAAAACATACGTTTCTATTCACAGGATCACAAAATAACCAAAGAGTCTTCTAGGATGACTTGTGTACGTTGCTGTAGAAGTAATGCCCTCTTTCAGCAGCCTTCACCTAACATACCAAGGCTGTTTACCTTCATCTACATTATATCATTTGATCAAGCTTGACACTGTGCTGTTCTAAGAGCGGAAAAAACTAAACCGATCGATTCCCCCGTATACAAATTAAATGAGCTTGCATTAAGCACAGCATATCCAATTTAGATTCTTGTCTTTTCGTGTCTTCAACTTTGCTGCCTAATAAATTTTTGATATGACAGTATAATTAATATGAATAGACACTTATTGCTGAGTGGAATAGGAAAGCGGAGGAAAGAAGCAGATGATAAAGAAGCTGGATTTAAGGGTCTTGACATGGCCAATGTAGCACACCTCGGCACGAACACGCTCGCGTCGACCTGACAGGGATAAACGGTGGTGGCACAGCACATGTCGTTTTAATTGAAGCGTCAGCTACAGCAATAAGATGCAGAACACTGATGTCACTTGCACAAGCCGGCATCCGCAGAAGCAGCCCACACACACAAACGCACGCACATATATTATCTCTCCCCTTCTGCTTCCTCTCCATCTCTGTGTCCCTCTAGCTCTCGCTGTCACTCTGCATGTTTTCTGTCGGGAAACTGGAGACTGTTCCATCAGCCAAGAGAGACACAAAAGCAATTGTATTAATTCAAGATTCCCAGCCTTTAGAGTCTGCACACACACACACACACACGCACACTTTTATGAGATTTAGAGCTTGTTGAACAATGTCTGTCTCACTCTCTCACACACACAACAAGTCTGTCCAAGCGTCTCAGCTCCACTCTATAAACTAATTCCTCCACACTGGCATAATGCAGGTTGGCCACCTTCCCACTGCAGGATTTGGCTTGGCGCAAAGAGGAAACTCCCCCATCCACTGTACAAGAGGAAGAGGCATTATCTATTTGTAATAAATATTCAAACGCCTTCGCAGCCAAAGCCCGCCATAATATGGGTCAGGATTGAGAAGATCCCGCTCAGTTTTCTCTTTTCTCTCCTCTTCTTCTTCGGCCCATTGTCTCGCTGAAGGCATCTTTGGGGGTCCTCCGTCTATTTAGAAAGACCTCCCTAATGAAGGACAATCCGGTTAGGACTCATTGCACGCACACACAGAGTGAGGATGGCTCACTACTACTAGCGTACATGTGCACACACACAATGCAGGGGCTTAATTGGAAGGGCTTAATTGAGTTGTGAGGGGCTCATAAGGCTTAGTGTGACTCAAGGAGAGGGAATGAGGGAAAGTCGCCCTTAATGAGTGAATATACAACACACACACAATACTTTCTCTTTTTTTTTGAATCCTGCTATATCCTTATTTCTATACTGCCTAAGCTGCAATTAGACTAATGACCAGAAAATACAAATAATGTCGTTACCACATCAGGTTTAAATGCCACAATAGAACCACACCTGCAGTTCTGAAAGTTATCCCTAATTATGTTAAATAACACATACCCTTGACTGTATTTTTAAGCCAGCATTTTTACACTGTGCCAGTTTGTCCTTAACTGCCTCCATCATCATCAACATCATCATCATCATTTCGATTGTGGTGTTTTAATTAAACAGAGTGGTTTGCGTACATCTGCTCCGTCTCTGATCTAATTCCTCCCTTCCTGTCATGTGATGCTCCTTGGTTGCCCCTGATTGGATTAGGTCATCAGCAGGGTTCATGTTGCTATGACGGTTTACCAGATACCATACGGTGGTCCACATGTCGAGGCACCTGAAGGCTGCAGAGATTTAGACCTGGATGCATCTTTTCATGTCCTGTTAAAATTTTCCACATTTTGCTTTTTGTTACTAAAGTAACGAAAACTCAGACATTTCATTCATGTAAAATGGAAGAAACTATGCAAGTTTTTTAGGATTTTAAATGAAAATCTACCAGCTTTTTACACCTTTAAAGAAAATGGTTCAGTTTGATTTGGTCTTATCCGACTAGAGCACCTTCCTGTATGTTTTCTGTACCCAATATATGACTTGAGTCTAACTGCAGATTTAACTCTGATTCATTTTAACACTGGCTTTCCTTTGGAAACACCAGATCTGTGAAAACAAAACAAATAGCTGTCTTGTTTACAGATTCTTTTACTTAAATTGCAGCTCCTCCAGAGTTACACAACGATTATGGCTACTTCCTGGATAAATGATTTAATTCCCTGGCCTGCTGTGTCCTGCTATGTTAAAAGCAGTGCTTTACTCATAGCTTTGTGAGATGAAGGGCTGGGCGGATTAAAAGTGTTTTTAACCACATTCTGCTTTAAAAGTCTCCTCACTTTCATAAGTGTATTTGAACAGCCCTTTAAGACCTTCTCAGAAGAAACACATCACATGCAAAGTGACTTATTATTAAGAAGACTTCTAAAGAGAATGTATTCCTGTTTTTATTTTGGAGGATCAATGCAAAGCGAGCTAATCACCGATGGACACCACAATTTTTCATATTTTTGGAATTAAAACACTTATGCACTACTTTGTCTTTGCCATTAAATCCCAAATAAAATACTGCTTTTTTTGTAACAAATGTGGAAAAGCTGAACAGGTGTAAAACCTTTTGCAAAGCGTCAATGTCCGTGTGCTGTTGGCAATCTAAAAGAAAAACCGCTTCAACACAAACCACAATAATTGCTCGCAGCCGTTGTTAATCGTGTGTCGTTGTTTGTGGTAGGAACTTTTTTTTTTTTTTTCCACACACTTGGATGTTCTTGAAGGTTTGCGTTTCTGATGAACCTAGAGCGATTTGAAGTGACAGACTGTCCTCTGCTCTACTGGCTGTTTGATGCATTGAGACGTTGCCGTATCTTTGCACTCTCACACCTTTCAAGGATGTGTTATTCTTTGTGAAAGACAGGAGGCGTTCACTATATTTGTCCGTGGTATCAAGGTGTTTCTCTCCCCTGTGTATGTGTTGCTGCTTGCCATATGATTTTTGTATGAAGCAGCACTGAAATGCATGCTTTTTGCAGCCTGCATGCGGGTTGTGCACGTGCATGTATTGTGTTCTCTCTGTTTAGGGAGTGGCAGTGCTGTTAGAAGGGGTCAGTCGTTTTGCATGTAAATGTCAGTGGTTTGCACCCAGAGGTTTTTTGTATGTGCTGATGTTCTTTGCTTATCACGAGTTGATTAAAGACGGGCAGTGGCATGCACCCAGTCACCTTCTCATCCCGCCAGCTATTCCTCAGATTGCTGTGCATGGGCTTCCGATGAATTAGCACGTGGTCTTGGTCAGGGAGACGCGAGGGCATCCCCCTCGACCTCCCGCTTCCAAATTTCTACGGTGGACACAGCAGGCGAAACTGTGCTGTTTTGGTTTTTGCAGGACAGTGAGGGTGCACAGCCACTGAACCTGTCGGCCAAGCCTAAGGCATCCGAGAGCAAGTCACCCAACTCCCCCCCAACTTCCCCACAGGTTCCTGCTGCTGCTGCCGCCACCACCAAGCTGGGTCCCACCGGCTCCCTGAAGCACAGTGCAGTGCCCTCCAGCATCGGAGCGCCCCCGACCAGAGTCAGCTCAATAGGTAAGCAGGTTTGATTTCTTTAATTGCATTTATTTACAGTAAAAGAGCAAAGGAGAACTATGGAATAAAGAAAATCGAGGGAAAATATATACTTTTACCGTTGACCACAAAGCTTCGTTGTACAAATGCCACCTTTAGGCATTTTAATTCAAATTTCGTAAAACAGAAAACATTTAAAAGTAAAGGAGGTAAAGAAAGACCACAGAAATATGTAGTATAAATTTAAAACAGTAGTAGGATTAGTTGAAGAAGGCTAACCATGCCACACACTCAACAGATTTGGTTAGATGTAGAAGCTATGCTAAAAATGATGAGTATTATTTAAGGTAACTTAGTCAAGAAAAGAAAAGTTATAGAAATACAGGAGTTCTGTGGCTCAGTTATAGTTTGTGGTTTCAGGAAAGATTTTGTTGCTAAACATTAATTGAAGCATTTTTTTTCTGAAGAGCTATAAAATAAAAAGATATTTGAAACTATTTTTTTAGACCTCCTGCTGCAACAAGCTAAACAGTTTCTTCTAGGATAAGCAGTGTTTTCTTTATGTTTGCTAGAGAGCAGGTACTGTTAAACAAAATGTTTCTATTATAAAAAAATGACTGAATATAGTAGCCTAGCACTGCTAGCATTGTTTATATTATAAAATGAACAGTTTTTGTAAGTGTGTAGATCCTTACTCACTAGAAGTTTAAAAAGAGAAAAGCTGAGTAACTTTTTTTTTGTACCAGAATTTGCCTTTTTGTTATCTGACATAAGTTTTAAGTCAGCATTAAAATGTCAGAGGTAAATGATAGGCATTTTAAATGACTTTTTCCAATTTCTATCATTGTTTTTACAGCTTTTTCCTTTCTCGACTAGAGAGTTGCATTTTTATATGTTTTATGTTTTATGCGGTTTTAAACTAGATTTTTTTCACTAATCTGTCTCTGGACAGAGCAATTTCAGTCACTAGTAATTTTTTTCTATACAATAATACCGGCAGAAAGATTTGTATTTTTAAGGTGCCAACATTGCTACTGCAGAAAAAATGTCAACCTCTTTAAAGACGAGCAGAATGTTTCTTTAATAGCGACGAGATGCAGGAAGTCCCTGAGAGAAGAACAGCGTTTCTCTCACCGTACTATGCTGCCATCAACATAATCTTCCCCAGCCATATGCACACATAAAGAAAATATGACATAAATGAATCACTATTTTCTACTCTTAATCCATTTTTCATGCAACACTGATAGTTCAAATATTACACATATGTAACAGGCTATAATTAGTGTTTGTGTTTTTTTTTTTCTCCATGCAGCTATTTGCCTGCAGGCAGCTTCATTGTTATGTGTTTATTAGTGACGAAAACAGACAGAGAGAGACATAGGACTGAGGAGAAGGAGGGAATAGGAGAGAGAGAGATGCGGATTAGTGTTTCCTTTTTTTACCAGAGCAATGAAGTGGGGGGAATAATAAAGAGAGGAGTGCATGACAGACAGAAGGTATCACCAATGAGATTAGACAAGCCTCTTATATGAGCCAGGACAGCGCAAACAGCCAGCATTAACCATACAATACCAGCACACACACTCAATGCTTACTCAAACTCACACAAAAGCTCTCTCACACACACACACACAATCCAACCTCCTCCTCATATGCAATAGGCAGTCAGTTTTGTTTTTTTCCCCCTGACTTTCTGGCTAATCTCACTGTTTTTCAACAAATCGGCGGATTTAATATCAGATTAGTGGATTTTCAGTCCCAGATGTTTTTTGTTGGGAAAAATGGATTACAGTGTTTTAAGTTTGTGTGTGATCCATGCTGAATTTATTTGTGCTGCGGAGGCTCGATCCCTGATATGCTGGAGCTCATTGTTCCATCTGTTACCAGTGATTTTTAGCCGGCCTCAAGCTCCTACTGTATTACAGTTGCCCCCCATCGTATTAGGATTCCTGTGACAAGCTCATAGAGGACGATGGGGGCAGATCAATTGGAAGAGGGTCCAGAGGTGGTCGTTTTGATTTGAAGTGTGTTTGTGGAAGAAGGGAGGGGTGGGTGCAGATTATTAGGCTCTTTTCCGATTTTTTATTTATAACTACAATCACAACAACATTGGAAGAATAATAAATGATTAAACCCCTCAGTGTGGGATGGAGATTTTATCCCACCCTGTTTTTCAGACAGATAGAGTATATTTTTCTTTTTAAAATGAGAAAAACATGCAAAATGTTAAGGTATTTTTGAAGTTATATTGCAAAGACGGGGTGTAACTATCCAGCTCTCTCTGAGGAATTTTTTTATTGTAATTAAACCCCATCCATCCGTCCATATATCCATCCCTGTAACTTCCGCCACCATCATTCAGTCCCTTGACTCCTCCTCCAGTTTCACCTCTTCTGTATCTGCAGAGAAATGAACACATTTTATTCCAGCATAGGATTAAAAGACATACTTTCCAACCTTTCCCTCCTTTTATCTGGGTCACATTCACTCATCTGGATGGTTGTCACTTCTGTCAGTTTAAGCAATCACACAACCATGTGTGCGCAGGAATTTCTATCCGCC
>JAUZNJ010041054.1:0-13254 GCA_034780135.1 Jordanella pulchra | reverse complement strand
CAGCAGATTAAAATTAACTGCCACCCAATTCTGTCACCCCTCCCTTCACCTCCTCTCCGTCCTCACTCCTCTGTCCTGTCTCTCGTACCACACTCTTTTTTTTTTTTTTTTTTTTTGGGCTCCGCTCACATCCAGATTTTCCGGTTATGACTTCTGAAAGAGTTCACGGCTCTGTCATTACCAATCTGAAGCTGATAATCTGGTCCGAGATGGCATTAGCGGTGCGGATTAACGCAGATAAAGGACTCATAAAGCAGCAGTGGCTCTTTGTTAAGAACTACCCCTACTGACAGGGAACGCAGATAGCGGCGCACACACCCTCTTCCAAACGGAGCCGTATAAAATAATCTAAATAATAATCTAATAATACAGATTTACCTTTGAGGGGCAGCAGGTGGGGGAAGGGGGGGTGTAGATGAGATTGCTCGGGGCTTCCTGACTCATTCCCCACTCAACAATTAAGTGGACAGTCATGAGTTTTTTTAGTCTGAGATATAACAAACCTCCACTCATCAACTGTATGTTAATGCTTCAAGATTTGTTCCAGATGAAAACCTCTAAAGTAAAAACTTTTTATGTGTTAATCCAAAAATGAAAAAGGTTATTTAAAATAATTTTTCCCTTAATGTAATCACCTGGATCCATCATGCATTTTTGTTTGTGGAAAAAAAGAAGGAAAAAATAGAACTTAACAGTATGGCTAACAGATCTCCCTTCCCTTAATGTCTGCGTCTCAGCAGACTTGCTGTCTTCGCTGTCCTCAACAGCCTACCTGAACGACCACGAGGCGGTAAGCAAGGCCTTCGCCGAGGCCCGGCAGATGAAGGAGCAGCTGAAGGGGGAGCAGCAGGCCCTCGACGCCAAGCTGGCCTCCGTCAGCAACCTCAGCCTCAACAACGGCCGCTCAGAAAAGGTGTCGCCCTTTTTCTCTCCTACTTCCCACTAGTATTTCTACATCTTTGTAGAGTGTTATTCACTTAGCATTTTTCCATTCATTGAAATCTTTCCTCACACACACACACACATGCAGTCGGTTTGTCATTTTCTTCACATGTAGCAGAATGTGTCGCTTCCAGTGTTCTTATAACATTTATTGGGACCGATTGCTCAGTACATGTCTCAATATATTTATGTTGTCCCATAAATTCAAATTTAAAGTGTACATTTCCTAAATGTGAATTTCCTAGAGATGAAAAAGCTTCCTGAAATCCAGTGTTTATAAATACATCAGAACGATCTTTGCAGATCCTGCCGTAGGTAAAATACTAATTGTGTTTGTGTGTGATTTTTCACGACAAATGATTTGCGCTCAATCATCTGGAGCTCCGTAAAAAATGAATACAAATTACCGCCTTTTATCTCGGCCTCAAAATTCTGGGAACTAAACGCACAAATCCACCCGAGTCCTCTGAAGTCATCACAGGCTGTACCGTCTCATTGTCAGCGTGCAATAATTTGTCTTGCCATATGCCATCCCAGCCGCACCATGTAGGAGGTAAATCGGCGCACAATGGCCTCGCTAAAATGTGTCGAAGCTAAAGAGGGCCAGATAAGGTAAAAACCAGAGGCATCTCTGAGGTAATGAGGAGTGCGTCTGTGAGGCACACTGCAGGGCTGTGTTAGTCTGTGTGTGTGTGTGAGTGGCACAGCGGAGCGTCAAGGAGACGGTAATGTGAAATGACGGCGTCGGCTCCTCAGCAGCACAGCTGAGCTGTGATTATTTGTTTAACCTATTTGGGATCAAAGCAACAATTATTCCTCCTGCTCCTTTTATCTAAATCTATATATTTATAGGGTGTAAAATGATGATTAATATTAAAAGTTATTAATAAATATTAATAAATCTAAAATCATTTGATCTTTTTTATTGTATTTTTTTCTACAACTTATGCAAATGAAGAAAAATATAAAACAAAAATGACAAAATAAAACAGTATTGTTTGCAAATGCTTATTGCAAATATCGCTTCCCCTCCCTGCTTGTTATGGGAAACACGACTCTAAAATTACCTCAATTAAATAGATGTACTGTTTCACTTAATAAAACTCCCTTTTTTTAATTTTACACAAAATGACTGATTATCTAGTATAAATGTCATCTTTAAGAGTAAGTTGACACTAAACTTCATCTTTTTTCCAGCAAGCATTTATATAAACATTTGAGGGAAAAAAAAAAAAACTTTTGTCCATTTTTAAGTACAGTAGAGGATGTATGAAATTGTGGACATTTTAATTCTTTCAAGCTTTTTAAAAGTTGAGGTATTCCATTTATATTCAGATTCAAACTGAATGCTTTATATGCATCACGTATCATATAAAAACGACATGTGAAACAACTTTTGAGTTTGGTCAGAGAGCAATAACGGAGCACTATTGTTTAGTAATAGATTTAGCAGATTTAGATTTATACTCCCAATAAAGACGGATAAACAAATGATACTCGAAGCTACATTTGAATGAGAAAGTTTTGTGTAAAAAGTCAGAAATCACTTTCTAAAGCATTGGTAATTTATTTTTTTTTTCAATCCAAAAATAAAGTCGTAGATTTGAGAACTCTTTCTAATTTCTGAAAGAGTTGGGCTTCTTTCTGATGTTCTCTACACACTGACTCCTATTTCCTCTGCCCCTTTTGGCTTTGTGCGCTCGGATACAGCAGCGCCGTGTCTGGCACACCCGGAGGATTAGTTTTTGTCACTACTTTGTGTCTCAGCTCCCGTGTCAGCAATTCAATCCACTTTTCCCATGTACTGTACTGGGGCTTAATGTCAGACTAGGCTGTCATCCACTCTGTCTCCCCGTTCATCCCTCCTTACACACACATGCTGCAAAAGCCATCTGAGAGCGCATATTTAATCTTCAAATCTGAAAGTGTGAAGGACACTTTGTGCTCCCTGTTTCTGAAACGAGGACTGAATGAGGCATTCATTAGTGGAAAATGAGGGAAAACTCCTAAAATATTTTTGATTTACATACAAAATGACTGAGTAACTCCAAAGCACTGAAGGTTATTATGCATTTATAAAAGCGGAGGAAATTAAAAATAACATACTTTTGAAATGGTTTGCAAAGGAAACATTTAGAGCTGCGTGCCACCAGCTTTTATTCTTTCTCTTCCCTTGCTCTATATTTATTCCAAACCGGAGGGAAAATTATCTCTAACAATTAAACTGTATTGGACTAAAAACAGACAAAATGCACTTCATTATCATTCTGCCCTCCCTCCATGCAGCCATCCGGCTCGCCAGGGTCACATGTAAATGGAGGAGGACACTCTCCGGAACGTCGTTTTAGAAGACGGCCGTGTTTTGGGTAGAGCTCCTAATCGTGTAATTAAACCGTAAAACGTTGGCACTGGTGCTGCACGGTGTTTGTGCGCGCATGTGTGTGTGTGTGTGTCAGCCCAGCTCCAGCGCAGTGTGTGCCGGCTGCTTGCATTAGGCATGTAAATGCTCAGTAAATCAGCCTTTTATTGGTTGTAATAAATACCCAGGGGGCCGTACGGCGTGGCCCCGCTCTCGTCCGCGGCGCGCTCTCTCCTGCTCTCTCTCCCTCTAATGCGTCGACCCTCGGGGGCATCTGCAAGAGAAGCAAGCCGCCGCACTCCACTCTCGCAGGTGGCTGCCAGGAGCTGCTACACACAAACTCACATTTAACCAGCGGTGCACTCACTTAGCGTTAAATATCTGAATCAGAGTAAAATCCACATTCTTTCACATGGAAACGCACTCAGACACAGACGTGTGTTCAAGTTTGCAACATTTTTACATGCCAAGTAGCCATTCTATTAAAAAGAAAAAGGAATTCTGTATATTTTCTAACATTTCACATTCATTAATGTAGTTAATGTTTTTCATATATATAAATATATATATAGATAGATAGATGGATATATGAATATTTATGGAAAGCACTTGTCAGAAGTGCAGGTTTGGTGTCTCCTTCATTCATTCATGTATTTCCAACATATGACTCAGCCACTGACCGACTGCAACTGTTTGTTCCGTTTAGGACAAAGCTGCCTTGGAGAGTTTGAGTCAGCAGCTGAAACAGCAGGCCGACGACAAGTTCAGCCACGCCATGCTGGACTTCACCATGAGTGGAGACTCTGACGGTACAGCCTCACACACACTCACAACATACCAAAGGATGGACGATTACATTTAATGTCTCTGACGTTTGAATGGAATATAGCTGGAACATTTTATTGAACAAGCATTGAACTGAAGCATATATTCAAACTATTTTAAATATCTATGTTCAACTAAAATGAAGATCCAATTTTTAAAAACCTCATGTAGTGGTTGAGCTTTTATCATATTTTCAAATGGAAGTCACTGTCTTTCTTTTTTTCTGAGGTACAAAAAGCTCTTATAGCTTTTTGCCATTCTTTAAGACGAGAGAGCATTAGTAAGGTACAGTCGGTGTTGATCTTTTAAAAATAAAACAAATCACTACTATAAAACTGCTACTAACAAACTTGATCAGTAAGAAATAAGAAGTTTTAACCAACTCCTAATTAAGCAAGACACGTCTGACTTTGACTCAGGTTTATCATACAGTATGGATGAAATCCCAAATGCTTCTTGTTGGAGAATTGCAGCAAATAATGGTGTCTTAAGCTCACCATATAACTACTATCTACATGTTAAGCAGTTAGAGGAGGGTGATCCACAGAAAAAAAAAAAAAACGCTGTTTTTGTCCTACCATCACTAACATAAACCTGTAGATTTAAATAGACCCTACTGACCCCCTGATTGGACGACTGTGTGCAGGTTTATCAAATTAAGGATAGATTTGTGGAAAAGCATTTGCTCTCTGTTAAGTTTGGAGAAAAGTTATCATGCTGCGGGACTGAACCTTGTTAGGGAGCATGGCATTTTGAACGTTTAAAATTTTAAGTAGTTTCTACCAAAAAAATAAATCAAAGTATGTATCTGTTGGTCAGGAATTGAGCACCAGCCAGAAATCTAACCTTCTTCTATGGTTCTCTGGTTTACAGACTTAAATCCTATAGACAACCTGTGAGGTGGTTTCCATCAAATCGTCTGTATTTCTTTACTTGATAGAACTTCACTGTCTCTTCTTAATCCGTTTGTTTTTTCCTCCTGATCCTCCTCAGGGTCCCCCAGCGTGTCAGACTCCAGGATATTTCGGGAAACCCGCGGCCGGAACAACAACGAGCCGCACATTAAGCGGCCGATGAACGCCTTCATGGTTTGGGCCAAAGACGAGAGGCGGAAGATCCTCCAGGCGTTCCCAGACATGCACAACTCCAACATCAGCAAGATTCTCGGTAAACTGACGCACTTCAACAGCTCCAGGCCCTCACCACCTCTTTGCCATACAACCCGTCTTTCCATCTCAGAAAACGCGCATTACAAACTAATGCTGATTTCCTACTATGGTGGAATTGTGTAAGCGGCTGTTAATAAAAGGCTGGGGAAAGCACAACTACGACAAATGATGATATAATTCATTATGCATTAAACAAGCAGCGCGAGGCCGCCTGACATTTCCCCCAGACCGCTGGGATCGGCCCTGACATTTTAAAGAGCTCCTAAGCGTTTTATAACACAGGGAAATCTGGTTTTAATAAGCCTCCACGCTCTCGATTGCTAACAGATCGCAGAACACAGAGAGAGGGAGAGAGAGGAAAAAGGAGAGAGAGGGGGAGAGAACAGCCTAGCACTGACAGCTTTTACCCATTAAACATACAGTAGTCAAGTACAAATTCAGACCAGATATAAAGCACACACACAGCGGAAAGACATGCACAAGATTTTCCAGACACACACATGTGATGGTAGAGATCTCTGAGCAGAAACCGAGCTGAGAGATGACAGCAGGTTAAGTGAAGTCCTCATTAGTTGAGATGAGTACCTGTCGTCCCAGCGGTGCTCCTCATTAACCCTCTTTTGCTCTCTATTGCGTTTTCTTTCCGGGTACCACTTCCAGCATCGCAGTCTGTGTGTGTGCGTGTGTGTGTTAAGCACAGCCTTGCATGTTTCAGTTCAGACCGTTTGTCAAGCGTCCGTCTCAGTGTATCATTCAGTGTGGCGGATCTGCACGCAGATCTACATGTTGTTTTTAAAGAAATGTGTCAGAAGTAGTAATCAGTAATTACCCTTTAGAACTATGAAGGATGAGCCCTTTGTTGGGATTTTTCCAAGAGAAACAGTTTATAACCAAAGCTAATGACTGGTTCCCGTGTGTGTCCAGGCTCGAGGTGGAAAGCCATGACCAACCTGGAGAAGCAGCCGTACTACGAGGAGCAGGCTCGCCTCAGCAAACAACATCTGGAGAAATACCCGGACTACAAGTATAAACCTCGACCCAAACGCACCTGCCTGGTGGACGGCAAGAAGCTGCGCATCGGCGAGTACAAGGCCATCATGAGGTCCCGCAGGCAGGAGATGAGACAATACTTCAGCGTAGGGTGAGGGACTGGGTAGTTTTAGGTTGAGGAGAATTTTGTTTGTCTTTTAAGTAAATAAATAAAAAAAACAACAAGAAAATTATTTATCTGACTTTTTCCACCATTCTATTTCTGCTCTAAAAGCAGAAACTGAATGTGTTTGATGAGTATTTTGGTCAAAAATGACTTTTTTCCTTTCCTCACTGATGCACTAAAAAATTGGCTGGTGACTAATCAGATGTTTTTAAACTTAACCAGCCTGTGGGACCTTTTTAAGATCAGTGAATGTAACAAATACCTTACCGTTACCACCAACAACACTCTTCAGTGATGAAGGTGTAGTAAGGGAACGCGCAATTTAGCTTGTTTTTCAGTGAGGTTTTTTTAGAAGGAAGTTAGAACAAGAACAAAAGGTGCTTAATGGTTAACTGATGTTAATATCAGTGGATCGAGGCAAAAAAAAAAACAATCTCAGATTAGGTTGCTTTAAATTTCTGTTGAAACAAACCAACTAGGCAAATATTCTGAGCTCTGCTAACCAGAACCTCCAAACAGAAAGTTCAAATATTATGACAAATTTCAAATTTTACAAAACAACATTACCATTGTTTGATATTTAAACATAATATCTAATCAGATACACATTTTATTGTGGAGTCAAGACTTTATAAAGAACTTAAATGATTGATAAATCTCAAACTGTATTTTATATACAAAATACTGTCCTAGTATTGACTAATACTAAAAAAATACTCCATTTGCCATAAATACTCTAATTTTGTGTTTTAAGGACTCCTCATCTGCACATATTTCATTTAAGAAAGCCTGACAAAGGGCTCATTAAACTCATCTAAAGCAGATGCTACATTTAGCATTATTAGCTAAATGTAGCATTGTTTAGCATTGTTAGCTAAATGTAGCTGGCCTAGTCTGGATAGTCTTACTTTGTTTTAAAATCAATCATATCTTGTCAATATTTAAAATGCAATATATTTTATGTTTTAATCCATGGATGTAAATCCTGAAAACAGTCAATGTTTCTCTTTTGTAAGTAACAGAAAAATGTAATTGTCTCTTGTCTGAGCTAGCTTATCAATGGTGACAGAAACAGGCAGGGAAGGGCTAACAGCACTGATGATGGTAACTGGCAAAAGCTTGGCAGAAATATTATTGCAGCACACTTGTTATTAAACAGTTTTAATCCTGTTGTAAATGTTTAGGCAACAATTACACTTTATGTTAAAATAAGATTCAGGGACTGATTATGCTCACTTATATTTCACATCCCCCAAGCAATATCACATGTAGATGCAATTTAGGTACTGCTTTCTTGAATAGATTTTACTTTAATGACAAATATTTAGGCATTTGAATATTGAAACGTCTTGGAATCCTCCTAACTGGACTCTGTATTTCTGCATACAGGCAGCAGGGCCAGCTGCCCTTATCCTCAGCAGGCATGGTCTACCCAGGTGCCCTTTCCATGGCAGGGATGCCCTCCCCGCAGATGCCCTCAGAGCACTCAAGCATGTCCAGCAGCCCCGAGCCCAACGCCAACCACCACCAGAACCCCCACATGCCTGAAGGACTGAAGGGGGACGAGCCACGGATCAAGGAGGAAGAGCTGCGGCTAGACGACAGCAACGGCGATGTGTACGATGATTTTGACTACGAGGACGAAGAGGCCGAATATGCCAGCGATAACGAGAACCACATCACCCATTAAGTGGGCACCAGTCACTGCTGGTAAATCTTTAAGGATTCTAAACTCATCAGTCAGGAAGAAGAGTTTGTATTTTGCCAATCACCTCAAGTTTCAAAAAATAAAAACACCTCCCACCCTCTCTTCTCCTGGCTAACATGGACTCTCTGACCAGAGCCAAATCCCCTCCCCCCTCCCACTGGAGTCCTGATACCAGCATCGGATCAATCAATGAAGCACAGGACCTGTCACTCACACTGACTGTTACACATGCTGGAGTCTGGGAGGAAGCCAGTTTAAAGCTCACTGAGGAATATTCAAGTACTACTGCGAGAGTGTAATGCCACGAGTGAGGAGACATTTATAAAAATCAACCCTTTTCGGTCCCATTTGGACAAAAAGGAGACATTTTAAACTGAAACACTAAACAGCGGACCTGTCAAAAGCTAACAGAAGACACTTTAGGATGGCGGACCTGTTTAATATCAAGAGACACTTTTAAGAAACAGCTTTTTTTGTTCTTTGGTTCTATAATATTCTCACTCAGGTACACGGTGCCAATAAGTGGCTTGTGAATGTGATTTGTTGTTTTTGTGCTACAAGTTTGGATAATAATAGAAAAAAGAGACTTCTTTTTTCCCCCTTTTGTTGTAAAGCACCTAAAACACATCAGACCTTTATTTTTAACTGAATCTCCAGCCTTGCAGTGTGCTGTCGGCGCCTCCACCTGCCTCTCTTTCCCCCCTTCCCTTCCGAGATGGGGGGAGGGCTAAGGGCACCCGATCAGGGGCGCCCCGGAGCAGAATCGAAAGCACTGTGTTTGTGAGACAATCCACGAGTTTTCTTCTCGCTCCATCTCTCCTGTCTGCGTCTCGATATCATCTAGGGTAAAAAATGTTTTGAAAAAAAAAAAAAAGCATCAGCGCGAGTTCGCCTGAAATACCCGACAGGTGTGGGTCAGTGTGTGTCGTTTACAGCACTTTTTTTGTTGTTTTTTGGGGTTTTAGAGCAAATGAAAGGAGCTAAAACAAAATCTTGAAGGATAAGAAACTTCTTCTGCTGCTGTTAATGCGCTGTAACACACACACAGTCTCTCTCACACACATTCAGAAAGCTATTGTTGTGTCTTTAAGTGTTTCCCTGCTCCCTCCAATCAACGTTGTCCTGCTGTAACCCAGTGGGTGGAGCCGGAGTGCAGTCAGCCAGTCAGTGTTTCTGTATTTTATTATTATTTTTCTTTAAAACTGCCTCTAGTCTAATAATATTATTAACCATAATTAAGAGGATGGTCAGCGTTTCCTGAGTTTAGTAAGTTATGTACAGTATAATTTATTTTTTTCTTCTTTATCAGGTTTTTGTGGCTGTACGAAAGTCACTGAAACATTATTCTATTTAGCGGGTATGTATTTAGATTTAAGCAGAAGTTGTCCTTTTATCATGCTTTCTTTTTGTTATGTTTGTCTTTTATTTTTCCCCTTTAATCTGTTCGATTTGTATTAACCCTTCGGACGGACTTAGGACCTCTCGACGCTGAAGACTTTTTCTTTTTAACGCCCATGCCCATTTCTACAAAGCACTCAGACTCTCTGCAGTCAGAGAAAATGAAGAACATTAATATTTTTTATTATTGTTATAATTTTATTTGCATTATCACCATGTACAATGTGAAGGTTTCCTGTTTTTATTTGATTTTGTTGTTGTTGTTTTTTTTGAAAATGATTTGAAGGATTTTTGTGAACACAGAGACCCGTCCCTGTTTACTAGCTCAGCCGCCTCACAGAAACGCAGAGAAGCAACATCTGCTTAGATCCTTGCACATACAGCCCCAATCAGGAGCTAAAATGCTCTTTATCAGCACCAATGTCATTTTATTTTTCATCTTTTGATCACACATTTGGATCATTATCTTTTCATTTGATTTGATTGAAATTAAAAAAAAACCTTCCATTAGTTCTAAAAACACCTGTTTATTGAAGGTTTTCCTCAATTTATCAAGGATTGAACCCCCTAAATGTTCTTTAGTTAGTTGCAGCTTAAATTATAACTTCCATAATTCTGGCTGAATAATTGATCACTGTTCTTCTGGGAGACAGTTTTTAAAACACTTAACTAAAGCTTAGTGTGAATAATTACTATTGAAATAAAGCTGGATTCATTCTACGAGTTAAACTTTAGCCTGTTTTTCTTTTCTGTCTGCGATCTTTTTTCCTTTTTGATCAATCAAAACCAACTAGCAGTTAATTTAAAGAAAAATGAAAACAATGTTTTAGTTTTGGGGATTTTTACTCACCTGGCAATGCAGCAAATCAACCCCATAGCATGGTGCTCCTGACACCACGCTTAATGATTAGTACAGTATTCCCAGATTATAGAAGCCTCCCATTTTTGGGCTGATCTGGCCACATAATTTAACCTCCTATTTTGTTGCTTTAAAACCTCCAAGTTAAAGCCGATAAATGTTCTACCCCACTGTAGAGAGTTACATTCATGTTCCAGCATCTTCTAAACTTTTGAACCGTGGCTTAAATGCGACCAATTTTGAAAATGATCCCAGACTTTCATCAAAACTAGTTTTATCTTTATGGAAAATATGCCGACTATCCCTGAAACCCAAATGTATTTATTTTTTTCTAAATCTACATTAACTCCTATTGTCTGTAGCTGATTTTTATTTTTAAAAAAGATCATTTTTTTTCATTCAGAAATCTTCTTATAAACAAAAAAGAATACTTCAGTTGCATCATTAAAGCTTCCAATAAGACACTCATACTGATGATACGAAAACACAGACACCTTTAATACAGGTATTATTGTTGCAAACAGACAAATCATATGCTGTTGTTTTAAATCCTTGTTATACATGGAGAGTTTTTGTCTTTTTTTAACATGATAGATATCAGGGTTTCACCCGCAGGAGTGTTTCACTGAGTTTGGTTGTGAGGCGGCTCAGCAGTATGTTTAACATCTCTCATCAGGAGCCCTTTGCTTTGTTTGAGCTCCACACGACGCTACAGGAGCCATGACTACTCTTCAGGTGTGACGTCACGTAGTGATCCCCAAACTTTTTTATCGCTATATAAATGTTCCACATAAAAAAGCTTCTGGATCTTAATTGTGCTGTAAAGTCACCCCCCCCCCCTTTTTTTCAATTTTTTTAAATCGCCACATTGATGCTGGAGAGAGGAATCAGGAGAGCGTGTGGGGCATTAAAGACATCAATCATCCCTGCTGGCAAGGTCTGTCCCTATATCAAGACAATGAAAATGATATTATTTAAGACAATCAGTCACGAGTGGAGCTCAAAACAAAGTAACTATTACAAACAAAAAACTATCTTACCATCTCAACTTGAAAAATCAAGAAAGATAATTATGTAAATATAACATAGAGTTATAGATTTATATTTTGTTCATAACACAGTGTAATATAAGTTGTATATTTCTTTTTTTTTTTTGTTGTTCTCTCTCCCTACTGTCTCTTTTATTGATGTTTATCCATGCCACAGAAAAGCAAGAGTCACAGCACTCTCACAAAAAAAATGATGAAAAAATATCAAAGAGATAAAGAAAAACAGGAAAAAAAAAAATCCGTGGGCTGCCACCACCATCTGTTCTAAGTTCACTTTTTTTCAGTATTACTGCCAGACAAGGCTCTAATAAAGACAGCAATGTGTTGAGTAAAGCTGGTCCTGTTCATTTATTCCCCCCACTAATAATCCCATGTTTTTTCACATACAGGTGTAAAATCATACCTGCGTACCTTCTACATGGAAATGTTTTCCTCATGATGTTTAACTTGGTTTCTTAAATATTTCTCTTCTTTAAAACAATGCGTACCATCACAGCAGAGGTTGATTAATTCAATCATCTCCATAACAACATGTTAATTATGCTAAGTCCACCTTATTGCCCCTCCAATCAGAGGGCCAGCTGCAAGGCGCAGGGAAGAATCGTGGCCCGTTAGCAACCCGATAACCTAATTAAGCACAATAAGGGAAGAAGAAGGCGGGTGGGAGAAGGAGAAGGTGACATTTTTTTAGAAAAACCCCTAAAAAAAAAAAGATTTGTGTCCCCCTATACTAGTGTCACCTGTTTTAAAAAAAACATATGTATAATAGATGCATGCTTATGGATGTCGAGGATGTTCCTGCCTCCATTTTCAGGGGTTAGAAACACCAAACCCCACTCAGTGTGCCCATTAAAATGCTGTCCCCCATCTGTGTCCATATGTTCCGCAATCAACCCCCACAGCCCTGCCCGACGCTCGGCGCATAAAAACAAGCTAAATGCACTCCAAGGACGGGATTTTATGTGCTTTGTTAATTACCATAACTCCACAGTCGCACACTCACACTCACAAAAAAAAACCTTTTGATGCAATAAAGAAGCAAGATGGGGGCAGATTTAAAAACTCACAGAATAATTCGGTAAGTGAAGGACTTGGTTAGTCTGGGCGATGTGAATATTTTAGATGCCGCCCAAAGGGGGAAAACCTGAGAAAAAGGTTTGTGTGGGAATAGCTGAGGACCAGAAAAGAGTTGAGATTTTCTTTTTTTCTTTTATTGTCAGCAGTATGGGACCGCTGAAGGAAGCAAACAGTGGTTAGACCCTGATTTAAATCACACACAAACCCTAAGGTAAGCTGTAGGAACTAGCTCAGCTAAAAAAAAAACATTTTTTCAGGCTTTTTTTCGTCACAATACAGAGCAAAAAGTAAAAACTAACACAAAGGGTGTTTTATCCTTGAGTAAAACAGTTGAACTTTTTTTCCGCATATGCAAACTGCACAGAAGCGTTAAACGCTCAGCCCCTCTCTCCACAGTACACTCTGAGAGCGGCCAACTCTGCCTGCATTGGCTCGTTCAAATATGTTGAGGGTTGTTTTTTTTTTTTTTCATTTTTTCTTTCATCCGGGGGTGTTTGGAAATTGAGTGAAAACGATGTCACATTAATGATTTAAAGTCGGTAATAGGATGTGCTGTGACGCTGAGCCGCCAGCTAAACTGAGTTTAAGGCTGCAGCGTTAATGTATTCATGAGGAGGAGGATTATACAGAGACAAGAGCAGCTAGAGAGTGGAGTGCAGCACTGTGGCCAAGGCCAAAAGGCCTGCTAGATTGGTCTCTCTCTGCTCTCTGT
>JAUZNJ010041053.1:0-10149 GCA_034780135.1 Jordanella pulchra | reverse complement strand
AAAGGGTTAATACTGAGCTTAATGCAGATTTTAGTGGCATAATTTTCACATGAGGTTTTCCATGCAGTCTTTGAAAAGTCAAAATTTAATTTAATCCTTTTTATAGTCTTGGGGGAGCAGATAAGAAAGTAAATCAGAGGAATAAATGCTATTTTATGTTGATATATAGGGAAATAGTCTTTCAAAGTTTTCATTCCACTAATGAATCTTTTTTTTTTTTGGGATACCATCTCCTCACACATCACAATTCAGAAAAAGAAAATTCATACATAAAAAATGTGATTGACTGATTTTATCGTCCAATAACTGAAAAAAAATAAATAAAATCTGTTTGTATAGAAATGACTGAACATCTTGATATAAAGAGTGTCGTCTCATCTTGTGAAAAATTCTTGATATTTTAAAAATATCGATATATTGCCCAGATCTGGATTTAAGATCATTAAATACAATTGATTTGTCTAATTCAAACCTCCTCTGATAAAAAAGTGTTGCAAGCACGAAGCAAACTTTTCCTTCGGTCAGACCATGTCAATTCATTATTATTAATAAAACATCCCATTCTTGTTCAAATAAACAATTTCATTGGAAACTTGATTCTAAAATGGTTAAAAAAACTATGATGGTAATATTTAAAACTGGTGTCTGTTTTATCTCTACAGAAGCCTTTAGCTGACTAAGATTACCAATACAAAGATGGGATGACATTGAAGAAATCGATAAATGGTATCTGCTTATAAACATCAGCTTACATGACAGAAATAATGTTTGTATTGTTGCACATTGCATCAGGTTATTAATCTGATCTATAATCACTGGGCTGAAACGTGCAAGTGTCAATAATCCCAGATCAGTGTCAATTTACAGCTAATTTAAGCTTCTTTAACTGTGTGGTGCTTTAATGATGGGATTAGATGTCTCTGTAGCTCCTTTTGGTTATTTGGGTCACTGCTCAGTTCATTGCTGGGTGTTCGGTCTGATGCTGGGTTCTAATCAGACTCGTTTTAGGAGCCTCAGGCTGTTTATGTAGCACTATTTGTCATTCCAATAAAAAAGGCCATAGGACATACTGAAAACATTTCCAACTGAAAAGCACTGAGGTTATTCTGGAAATGATGCTTTTTTTATTCATTTTGTCATTGATTTTTAAATTACTCTACTTACGCTGTAAATAGAGAGCTGCTTTATTTTTTTCTTCCTAAAACGTAGAACATTTCAGATTCTAGTTGGACCATTTCTGTTATTCTAGTGGATGCAGCACCAAGCCTGCTGTCTCTGCACTTTGCTTTCAGCCTTTCAGTCCCAATAAGCTGTGGATGCTGCCGGTAAACTGACGGGCTTGTCAGTCTCATCTCATGCTGTGGCGTTAACACTGAGGGGAACTTTGAACGTAGCTCTGATTTCCTCAGAGATTTGAGACAGATGTTCTTTCTCCAGCGAAAGGAGTAACAAGGTGCTGACTGGCACCTGGGGAGAAAAGGTGCTGATCGACAGATAAATTAGGTCTTTATTTCAAAACTTGATCCGCCTTTTGAAGATGGTTCCCAAGCCTGCCCGGCTAATCGCAGCGTGAAGTCGCTTTGAACAGAGCAGGAAGGGCCGCCTCATGCCGGGAGATTGAGATATGTTTCCTGAGAAGCATCACAAAAGATGACGAGTGGAGAAACATGCAGTGATTTGTTGAATAATAGACATGTGTAAAGGGAAGGATAGGAGGGATGTGGAGAGGTTAATGCTTTGATTGAGTGCTTGCTCCTCGGCTACATCTGTTCTTTATTGCTCCAATAATAGAACCAATGCTGGATTTTTCACCTCTGTCCTTGTTTTCCTCTAATTGAAACAATGTCCTGCATTGATTGGATCAGGTTTGTAAAAGTTAATAAAAGAAAAAATCCTGTTTTTTTTCAAATGTAAAGAAAGCAGAGCTACAGTCACAGAGTTGCTCCACCTTATGACCCACCTGAGCACCGTGTTCCTAAAATATAACGGCTGAAAGTATAGAAAATATAATGGAGAGTGGGTTAAAAGAAGAAAATGCATCCAAAAGGCTGGGGAGGCCAGAGAAAGGTAGTTCTCAGAGGGTTTTTTTTTTTTTTTTGAAGTTTGCCAAAGTTGTTTTTCTTTCTAATTTCATAATGCGTGACCAGCTGCTTGTGTCCCACATTGGCCTCATAAGCATCCTCGTTGTTCCACATCAGGTTTTTTCTTTAAACTCAAAGAAGTGTGCCGCATGCATTCATGTGAACACACATCTACCTTAAATCGGTCCTGTTTTGTCTGCATGTTGATCGGTCTCAGGATATTTTGCTGTTTTGGACTCCAGATAAACCAGAGATCCTAAGGAAAGCAGTGTAACTGCTGGCAGGAGTGTGACTCCCTGTCCTTTTGCTGTTTGCTCTCCCTATAATGGAGCATCTTCTCCTAAATAGCTTTTATGTCTAAATAAACAGAATGTGTGATGCTACATAACTGATTCTATTATTGATAAAATTCTTATGATGCCTTATAAATATTTAACTCTGAACTACAAATAAACCTTCTATGAATCAACCCTCTCAGGAATCGACCTTTTTTTTCCCCCTTAAATCCATGTCAAGTTTTTCAAGTAGTAACATTGATCATAATAGTACTTTTCATTCTTTTCTTTAGTAGTTTCCATGTTGTTAAAGCTTGTTGTTTGATTATAGTTGACTGCCTGGCAGAAGAAAACCTTTTTTTCCAAGTAGGCATAAAATATTCATGCATATTACTACTGCTATCAGAAGCAGCAGCAAGCTGCACAAATCCATGGATCATCTTTTACACTTAGAAGCATCATTTGTATTCAGAGCCGACATCTATTGTTCAATGGCACATTTAATTAGGCTGACTCATATTTCTGTGTCAACATTCATCACAATGTAGACTCTGGTGTCTTAGGGACAGTCTTTGTAATAATTTTAGGACATTGGTGTGAAGCGTCGGATTGGAAGAGGAGGAGATCTGCTTCTTTATTTCTGTGTGACAGGAAGATGCTTGATGGGATCATTCCCTCCTCTGTATTCAAAGCATTTCATCTTCATTTTATTTATTTTATACAGAAAGTTTGAAGATATGATGACAGTGATCCAGTGAATTAGGTTTGTAATTAAGATGGGTTTCCAAAGTTGGATGATGTTTAAATTGCTTCATACTAATAGAGATGGAGGATTTATACATTTTTAATCGACAAATAAAGCATGCAAAGTCAGCAATTAAGGACTTTATTTGGAATAGAATAATAATTTAAAAGTGCTTTGTTGTTTTTTTTTACGGAGCCCCCAAAGGGACATTGAGAGAGAAAAAAAAAGAAGAAAACGTTCTTGTTTCTGGTGCGCATGACAAAGCTTTCAACTTTTGTTTTCCTCTCAGCGTCGCTTTAAGGCTTCCGTAGTTTTTAGATTCAGACTGTGTTTCATTATTTGTTTTAAGGTAACTGCAGATAACTGGGCCTTGCTTGTTTTAGGCATTAAACAAAAAAAAAACAATCCTAACAAATTGATCCATCATGGATGAAGTCATGCTTACTTTCTATTGGATATTTCTCATTAGATTTGATGATAAATCTGAACGCTAACTCTTTGGGTTTCCTGATGGAAAATTATTTCAGCTTATTTCACAACCTCAACTTTGCTTTTCTTTTTAGAGCCTTAAATGTATATATTTTTAAAACATTAAATTATAGTTCAAACTAAACTATTTTACAGTATTGTTCCTAAAACTATGTTTACAGATCCTTAGTGGCTCCTTCCACCTCCCAAAATAGGAACACAGTTTATCTATTCATCATTTTTCTGAACTTCTCGTTTTAAATATTTATAAGAGATGTGAATAATTTCATCAAGTGAAACTGAGATTATTCGTTTTTGAAAAAAATGGGTTATTGTTATTTAGCACAGGCTCCATTTTTAAAGACAAAATAAGTTAATAAAAGACAAAAATGCACAGATGATTTTTTTCATTCCACAGTGGAATAACTTTAATTAGTGCTAAATGGCTTCAGTGGTTCAGTTTTTACTCTTTAACCTTCTACTGGTAATTAAATTGTATTTTTTGGTGTTCGTAGCATTTTCTAAATGCAGCACAGGGTGATTATAATTACTAAAAGCACGTTGGCGTTACGAATCAAATGGATTTGTTTAGGCATCAGCTGGTAATAATAAATGTGATGATGATGGATTGAAATATTCAGATTAATTCCCAGGAAGAGCCTGTTTGTAGACGTCTGTTAATCAAACCTCATGCTAGGAAAACAGACAGCATCTGCAGCCGTCTAAACGTGTGCACACAGTCAGGGTATGTTTGAGTTCATTTCATACGAACTGCGTTCGACACACACAGCTGTCAGTTTAAGCTTTACGACACTCTGGCCGCATCTCATTGGCATGTTAGCGTCTATTAGGCTGCAGTATGAAGGGCTTTGATATTTATTTTTCAGTTGGACCTATTTCTGGACGTACTTCCCAGGAGTCGCAGTGTTTGTATTCACACTGCACTCATTAGTAAGTCAGAATCAGAAAGGCAGAAAATGGCTTATTCCCACTAGGTGGCCTGATGTATACAGCCCTGCTTTAGAAATGAACCGCCTAAAAATCGACTGGCGTCTTCAGCTGTTGAGGTTTATGATGCATAGTTAACACACAGTTTTATCAAATATGCAAGATGAGATCCTTTGTTGCAGGAAAATTTAAAGGAAGCTTAAGGAGCTTAAAAAAAGGTTTCTGTATTGTTTGAAGTTTACTTCATGCCTTGCTGATGTTCTATTAAAACAACACACATTAGACTACATTTAAACAGGATTGATTATTTAAAATAAACCTTTTCCAATAAATGTAAATCTTAAATGTCTTTCTGTGTAATTATTCAGTTTTTGAAACATTTAGAGATGAAGAATTTGTACATTTGCTGCACATCTACTTCTTCTTCACTTCAGATGAACTCTATTTAAATGTGGACAGTAATTGCTTCGCCAGCTGGAGGGATCCTGAAAAAGAGAAAATGATATTTTATTTATCTACGTAGGGAAAGAGTTTAGGAAAGTGTGATTAGAAAAAGGAAAACAGATGGTGAGTTTCGGCTTGGAGCCTGATTTACAGTTCAGTACTTTGAAATGAAATGTGTTGTTTAACTACTTTCTAAAGGATGGCGCTGCTTTCTCAAAGCCTTATATTAATGCGGTGTTGTGTAAAAAAGGTATTAAAAGTTCAAATTTAGGAAAATAATAATGCTTTCATGAACCAGTATGAATTTATTTATCGTTTTATTGTCCAGCTGTAGGATTTAAGGCCTTCTCTGGTATAAAGTGACAAATCTTTACTTGTCTGTGCTTTTAAGTCAGGCATTTTATTTTTTCAAGTTATATTATCATTTTTTTTTTTATTAGGAGCAGTTTGCTTTTTCTATCTAACCATCTGACCTGGATTATATATTTCTATACTTTATTTAAGTGTTTTGTTTTCTAAAATTCCTATGTAATGTATGCAGATTGGTTAATATATGTCATCACATAAAATAGGTATTCAGTTATCACATTATCTCTAATGTTAGTCTAACTGGGATGCAGCAGATTAGCTGGCACGTTTTTTTTTATTTGTTTAGATGAAATCAGATGGATGCACACTTTCATCTTTGTTTTGTATCAATATCGATCTCTGAAAGTTTATTTCTAAAATAAAATCAATATTTACTGGTTAAGTTTCTGAAATCAATGGAGTTGAAAGTCGTTTAAAAAAAAAACCAACAAAAAACCAATAAGGTTATTAAAATCATGTGGAACGCTGTGGAAGTAAAACCTTTTTTTTTGTTAATTTATTTATGTTTTCTTGGTTAAATGGTTTGTTTGTCTTTGAGCAATCAGGCTTTGTTCCTGTTGATGTTGTTACAGAAAAGCTGTATTTCATTTCACCTCCACATTACTTCCTTGTTCCTAAACACTGATGGTCACTTAAAGGAGGAATATTTGTTGCCTAGCAACAAGAAGGTTCGAGCTGAGTCTAGTGGAGGGCATCGGGATTCTTCTGAGAAACTGACAGACTAGTTTCTTAGAGGATGATGAGTTTGGTAGAGGTAGGAAGCAATGATATGTGACGTGTAAAGCTTGGAGATTGTTGAATAATGTCGTACTTGATTTTGAGACTTTAAATTGTACTTAAAGCCCTGCAGTACCAGGTAGTGATATAGTCCTAACAATAATACAGGGTTGTTGCTTTCCAAGATATTTTGACCACACAGGGGTGCAGAGTTCACCAGAAAAACTGTTTTACTTAGAAGGAGCTGCAAAGTAAAAGTTCGAGATGCACGGATCAATCGGCAACTGATCGCGATCAGCCGATGGCGTCCTTTTAATTGGAGTTCGAAAAATAGATCAAAGCAGACGATCAGATTACGCTGATCACACCAAACCTCTGCTAGAGGGATGCATGCATTTTCAGTTCTCAAACCCTTATTTTTTGTAGGATTTGTTCCTTAATAGTTAGCACATTTTATCAGCTGGTGCTTTCACACCGAAGTAGTTCCCCAGAGACAGAACCAGGATGAAGAAAACCACAGCTGGATGCTGGTCGCTTCCAGTTCGGGGCCCTTCTGTCCTGCGTTGGGGAACAAATCATATTTTACATTCTTCTCAACATTTCTGTCTGTTTCTTCACCTAGGACGTAGTTTTTGTGAGGAGATGAAACAACTCAAGATATTTAGATTTTGTTGTACATGAGACTTTTTTTGTGTAGCTTTGATCAAAATATCCATTATTTAGACACGTTTTGCTTGAATTAACCGTCCCTGAAGATTATTGAGCAAAAACAAACGACAAACTGAACTAAATCAGTCGAGCTAAAAACTCTCATTGCTCAGGTTTGACTCCTTCCTCCTCCTCCTCTTCCTTCCCCAGTCAAATTTGCATAACCATCCATAACATTTTAGCTGATCCTTGCCCTGCCACGATGTGTTCCAATCATCCTGAAACAATCTTTTTTCCCCATAAATGAAATGACCAGCTGTGTATGAGCTGGAGGGGTAATGATTGCAACCCTCTGCTTCCACAGCTGGCAGGTAAACCTTCATTATCATTATCTGCAGAAGGATTCTCACCTCCTTCACTCACTCATCTGTACAGGTCTTATTATTACCATTTATTATTTTATCTGTATTTTACCTTTCTTTAAAGCAATGTTGCATGGATGATTCGATCATTCAACAGCTGAATGAGACCAGTATCGGATATCTGCCCATAACCCAGGTGAGGGTCAGATTGGTGCATCTCTGCTCAGGACGGCTGCAGTGGTTCCAAAAACCTGCAAACGGACTTTTATTTATTTGCAAAAATAGAAACTTGGAACTTTGTTCACAACGACATTTACTAGTCTAGAGTGGATTTTTCCAGATATCAAAGTATTTAGAAATCTCTCACTTTTTGCATTTTTTAATCATATTTATTTATTAATTGGGGTCTGGGTTTGATTGGTCAGTCTGAGTGACACAAGACAATAAATGATCCTTTTTGTCTTTGAATAATAAAAAAAGGTCAGTTTGGGAACTGATGAACCTGGAGGAAGAAGGTCTGTTTTTAAGGAAGAATTTTCAGTCACAGACTTTAATGGAGGATGGATAAAAATCAAATAAATATAAACAACGTCTTGATTTCTCTCATGCTCTTTAAATGCATTAGTCAAATATACCAAACCCATTAGCATGAGATGAAGCCGCCTTCTCTCTTATCTATACTTGCTCCTCTAAGCTCATCTTATTTTGTGCCCCTTTTTTTCTTCTCCATGAACCTTTGAACCATCGGTTTGTTGTCGTTTTTAATTTAACAAAAATGCTGGATTCACGTTTCTATTATTAAGTGACAAGGATGCTAATTATTTTTTATCATAACAAATAAGAGGTATTATTAGGGTTTCATTTTAAATGATTTTTTTTAAAGCCACATCACCATGGAGACCGTGTGTTATTTTTAGATAGTTTTGTAACTCCTGATCCAAAGCCAGACCTCCTAAAAGCTCCTTTCTCAGCTGTATTGGGAGTCCAGTAGACAGAAGCAGCAAGTTCTGCTGATAAGCTCTGCTAGAAGTCAGAGGTGGAGGATGGAAACTGTCAAACGAAAGTGGACCATGATGTGCAAACTATCTCTGTTACAGCAAACTCCCACCCCAGTGGTTAATGAGAAAACCTCTGATGTTTTGATGTTTCCCTTATTTTCTCCTCAGAGACTCTGGAGCCATCAGCGCCGACTGCAGCCCAGATCAGATATGGTGAGAGATGAAATCTGCTGTGCACACGCACACACACAACACACACAGGCTGTTTAGTCTTTGTATCTAACAAAAAAAAAAAAATCCAGATTAACATTCATTCACTGGTGTTTCTTTGATGCCCACAGTTGAGCCTGAATGAATTTTTAATAGCCTGGTAGTTTCATAGGAAACTAATAACTGTTTACTGTGCTCATCCAGCAGAGGGAAGCTGTCTGAATAAAACAGGTATTATAGATATATTACCATTAATTGATAGATGAGAATAAAATCACCTTTATTCAAAATATATCATATTTAGGATTTAATTCACTGAACCAATTTCTATGTGTAAATATACATTGAAAGAAGTCAGAGGAATCGATTAGCATCATCTAAAAGCATCTGTACACTACGAAAGAACAAGTTAGAGCACTGAAATATGCGTACTTTGTTTGTTAAGGCAGCAGAAAATCAAAAGCCAAGATAAGGAACAAATAAAGAGGCGGATTTATTTGTCCTATTGTCTGTATTATTAGTCTGAGGGAGATGGATGCCAGAAAAAATAGGAAAAACATTCCTATACTACCATAGTGGAGAATGTATGTTTGCATTGAATTATGCTTGAAGCAGCAAAACCTTCTGGATTCAGATCAAGCAGATAAAATGAGAAACTGTCCATATAGAGCTGGACGGTTTTCTGAGCAGTGAAGAGAGACGAGTGTTTTCACACATCAGGATTTCACAGATGTTACATTTATGTCCTCTGCTTTTATATCTGCAGGTTTTAGACTAAACCTTTTTGATGCCGACCCATTTCCATTATATACAGCACCTGAAATAACAATGGAAGAAATGTCTGTTTCTACTGGTGTTCCAGCGATTTAATCTGAATTTCTCCAATTTAGAATTAAATTGAGTTGCTTTATCCTTTAATTTCCAAAGATTGTATTTTAAGTTCCAAACTGCCCTGAAGGCGTTTTGCAGTAGACTATGTGTTTGTTACAACAGCTGACTTTTATTCACTGGTTGTCTAAGTGTGTAGAAACAAACCTGAACCTGAGAACCCAAAGAGGAACCATTCGGAAAGACTCGTGGGTTAGCTTAAAACCTGACTGCTAATTGTCATGTTTTTAGGTAGGGTTTTAGTTTGGGTTTTTGGATTTAAAATGACATTTGTTATGCTTTTTGCAGGTTTGTTAAAATGTAAGTAAAACTATTAAATTATTTTAATCTTGTTTGTTCTTTTTTGCTCTTTGTTTTTTGGTTCACAGTTTTGTTCCACAACGCCGTTCCTTTTATTGGATTTGGTTTCTTGGATAACGCCATCATGATTGCAGCAGTAAGTAAAATGTAAAAAACTAGATGCTTGTATGAGTAGAAACGTCTTGCGTTGATGTTTTATCATAATTAGATGATAACAGCAAGTCAGGAGGGATATTTGACCCGAGTCTGTTTCGTTCTTCAGGGAACACAGATTGAACTCTCCATCGGAGTCACTCTGGGGATCTCCACCATGGCGGGTAAGAACAGATCAAACAGCCCGCAGTGAAGTCCCGTCACTATTTAAACTGACTTCTTATCTTGTCGGCTGGGACCCGAGAGTCTTTCTGTAATTAATCATTAGAGGCATTTGAGAGAAGATGATTATAAAAGTCATTTAGCTTTCCAAACATTGTCTTAATCTATTCAGACACCAATTTCAACCAGTCAAAGCTTTTTAGAAAATGAGGGTTGAAACTTTTAAACATTGAAACGATCTGATATTATCGCGATTTTAGGGCTGATTCTCGGCTGTTTTGTACTTTTAGAGATAAACACTTGCTTTTTTTTTTTTTTTTTTGCAGTGTCCTGTCTGGCGATGTGACAATAAGAATAATTATCTTGGTGCCAACTAGAGCC
>JAUZNJ010041052.1:0-10149 GCA_034780135.1 Jordanella pulchra | reverse complement strand
ATAACTATGATAGGTTTTTAGATAAATCATTAGAGAATAGTAGAAAACTGCTTTGATCTTGGCTTCTGTAAGAGTTGCTTTGACTCTTAGCCTTCAGTTCCAAGTCGCTTAAATGCATGGCTAATGTAAAAAAAGCCAAAAGACTTATCAAACTGCATATAATCTTTTAAGAGAACCTGACTTCAAAAATGCACAGTTTCACTTTGAGGCAGTTTTTTTTTCTTTTTCAAAGACTGCTTGTTTGAACAGTTTGCAGTCCTACTGCCTTGCAACAAGTATGTTCTGAGTTTGGATCCTGGCCTTGGGTCTTTCCCGTGGAGTTTGCATATTCTCCATGTGCATGCATGGGTTCTCTCCAGGTATTCCAGTTTCCTCCTGCAATTAAAAACATCACCGTTTAGTCTGATGGATGATGCTAAATTGCCCTTAGATGTCTGTACACATGGTTAGATGTCCATCTGCCCTGCAATGGACAGGTGATGTGTCCTGGGTGTACCCCTCCTTTCTCTTATAGACTACTGGTGTTAGGCACTGTCAGCCTCGATGGAGATTTTTTAAAGAATATTCTATACAGTTGAGGTACGGTCAAGTCTAGAAACTTATTGTGACTTTTTTTTGTCTCGTTCAACTTAACATTATCAATAATTAAGATATTCCAAACGGGAAAAGTTATTAACCCTTGATGCCAGTTGGTGCACATATGCATCAAATGTGTTACACAGGCAGCTTTAGATACCGTTTACATTCCCCCAATGCCAGTTATTAGACATTCTGTGTGTATAGGAACCTTTTGGGAAGCAATTGTTTCTGGTAGGACCGCTCACTGATGGCGTATGTTGTCTTTTACTGTTATTACTGGTGTAATAACAGTAAATTTGTAACACACCTAAAATATGATTTATTTTCTATCCAGACGTCAAGATAACAATCTCATATTGAAAGCTACTTAAAGGCAAAAAACATTTTTTTAGAATATATATTATTATGTTATATATATTCAGACATAAAAAGCTTGATCTATTTTCACAGAGAAGCTGCTTGTTTTATATGTTTTTTCTTTGTCTTTATTGTAAAGGATAACCAATGCAGAAAGTAATATTTTTTGTTGCTGTTAATATGGCAAAGTACACTACAGAGGGCCTGGGCAGGATTCGTTTCCTAGACTCCCAGGTGAAAGTCATGCGCACTGACCATTCAGCCAAATGTATATCCCCTTCCTCAAGTAGCCTAGGCGCATGATCGATCGAAGGCATAGTGGCAAGACCCCACACTGTCAAATCAAGATATAAAAGTATTCTTTTCTTTAATAGGTTATAATTCTCGGGTTTAAAGGATCCATTGTTGGCCAATTACAAGTTTTCTTCTGTAAAGCAATAAACACAAGCCAGCAGGAACTGGCAACAGGTATTGGTAGATAAATGCATCTCACTGGTTTCAACTGGTGGTAAAGACATTCAATTCCAGAGGAATCCCAACACCATGTGAGGATAAAAGAATAAAGCAAGTCTTTCTTCTGACCAAAGTGTATCCAGACTTCATTTGATCATAATTTTGTGTGACTTCAGAGGAGTCATGTTAAAACATTCTGTTTTGATTTAGAGGTGCATGTTAACGGCAAGCTGAAAGCATATCACATTCTTTTGAAATGTGTTTTTTCAAAAGGAAAAGGCCAAAAAAATAAAAAATAAAACGCATAGACAACAACACTGCTGTGCATGGCTGCTAAGCATGTATCTGCAGGTCACTCCGCTAATGGCTTAGATTAATAAGCTGTAAATACAGCTTACGTGGAGTGATATTATCACATCTTCTATATTTAGGACAGCGTCACATTGAGAGTGTTGTACTCATTGTGCATTTTCTCCTCTGTAGTCATTTGAATCTAGGAAAGGTCGTCATGTGACTTATGTGACAATTTGAATTTAGCCACAGTCTGAAGAGACATTTGGACTCAGTGTGCTGCGAGCAGTACTGATCACTGGTCAGACAATTCATTTTCTGCTGGTAGATCCTGCCTGAGTGGCTGTTAAAAGGGAATTTGATGAGCCTAACATTTTTTTTTTGGTGCATGTAAATCCCCCCTCATTCAACAACTGCTTTTTCTGGCCAGTTCTGGCCAGCGTTCTGGCTGGACCTCCTGGACCCAGAGACCTGCAGTGTGGATTTGCTTCCCATGGAAGAAAACACACCTTAAAATTATTGAACAATTTAAATCAGTTAAAATGAACAAACAACAAAAAAAAAACAGCACAACATCTCGTTGTTTGGGAACAGACTGGACTAAGCACATTTAGATTCAAACAGATGACTAATAAAAGACATGATGAATCAGGTTTATAGATTTTTTTAATGAACAAAACATCTTGTACCTTTTGACCAATTGAACACATGACATAACATAGCAAAAAAAACAGCTATTGAGAACATATCCTTTGAAGCCCAAATCACAGATTCAAAAGCACTGCAACATCAGCAGTGTCTGATACATTTATAGGATGTACAATCATAAAAAATATACATACAGGAGAGGGATCTTTCTGAACATGTGTTCTGTAAAAGTTTCCAAAAAAAAAACAGAAACTTGAGATCCACAATCTCAAAGACAAGTTAGCAACCGCTAGGTGGCAGGCAGACTGGCGCTAGCTAACTAGTTAGCTGTTTGAACTTCATTAAGTGCAAACTGACAAACATTGCCTTTACAATCTATCAACATGGGCAACAACTGAGCAGAAGCTACTGAGATCAGAGCTGAAATGTAAACAATGGATGAAGTGTGTTTTTAGAGACAACATTAACTGATGCGGGTGGAATAAAACCTGCAATACTGTGGCTAAAATCAGTTTTCACATTCTGCCATTGTGGAAAGTTGCAATACAGTTCCTTTTTTAAGCTGAAGTGACTAATTTTCCTTGATATATATATTAAAATAAAAATTGAATGAAGACTAAAATGAACACAGATGAAAAAAAGCAAGGCTGTAACTTCAGATGTCCTCCGGCTTGGCTGTAGTGTCTTCGGCTTCCACAATTGTTTTCTTTTTCTTTTTTTCCCCAACGTTCATTGAAGATCAGATAATGTAAATAGAATGTTTTAGTTTTACCATAAAGTTTGCAAGCTGCAAGAAGCTGTAATGTAACACGTTCTAAAGCAAAGCGCGGTAGCCCTAAAGAGATAAACCCCATTACCAGCTGCACCCATATCTCCAGAATGATCACTCTTCCCTCCATCTGGTGGTTTCCACTGGTTTCTCTCCTGTCAGCTCAGCACTCCCATAAGCGTCTTATCAAACCTTTAGGGGTACAACTGAAGAGTTTGGCATGGTGTTTCCTGAACCCTGAACCTGTGGGCCCGACCCAGGCTGAGTTTTTTTCAGCCCTTCAGCAGCAACTGAGGAATTCCCTTGGAGGGTGTTACAGCAAATAGTATTTCTAGATCTGAGGTGTCTCTGGAAATATCCTCCTTTTATAGAATGAAGCCTGGAGACCACACACAACAGGGTCTCTGTCAGACCCTTCTGATCTGCTGCTTTTATTTCTTAGACTAGGGTAAAGAGAAGCACCACTGTATGCGTTCACAGAAGATAAGATACTAGTTGGGAGTTGTTTAGTTGTTGCTGATGATCTGACCTTTCTCCCAAATGCTACAACAGTACTCAGATACGATATCGCTGGCTGGAGAATAACATTTGAATTTGAAGAATGTAAACATTATAAAACACCTTTCAATCAGACGCTTGGCAACCACTTTAATGAAAAAAAAATCATCAAAGCTCAGGGCTCTTTTTTTCATCACAACACTGACTGTGTGTGATATCACATATACATTCAGAAGCATATGGGGGTGTTACCAGAGTGGGGTCACATGGCTTGCTTACTGCTTTCCTTATCTGCTCAGAGGCTAGAGGCACTTAGAAACTAATGTGTTCACATATACAAACCAATATGACTATAGCTTTTCCCAGGTCAAAATTGGGTTGTAATGTTTAGAAGTGGTCCATAAAGATTCTTTGGTTGCAAAGGTGCAAGGCGGACATAGTTAACCAGTCAAAAGGCAACTGGCTGCGGTTCAGCTGATGTAAAACAGGACGGTTTTCATCCTGAATCTGTGTGTGTGACTGTGTTAATTTGCACTGAGAAAGACCACCCATAAAAGCTTTGCTCTAGTAGCTGTCAGCTTCGGGACACCGATGCAGCCGCTCGATCTGCAGTCTAATTAGTTTGTGACAGATTCAATCAGTCTCTGTGACAGTTCTGCTACACACTTTGAGGCAGGCACTAATTTCCATTCAGCTGTCGCTTCCAATGCACCCAAAATTAACCACTTACAAACTCCCCCCCCCAGTTTGGCCTCGGTAGGATGAGGCAAGGTTGGCGTTTGAAAGTAATGTGAGATTCTCTTTGAAACACGGCAGCTGTTTTGCACGAATCATTCATACATTATGTATGAACTAAAACAGAAGCTTTGATGCAAAACATTAAACAGAGGACCTGATTTTGTCAGCTGTAAAATGCCGCGGATAGATCTGAGACCATAACCAGTTGCGCTCGCTCCTGTTTAAAGAAATCAGACTTTTGCCCTCCTCCTTCCCTTTCAGGAACTCAGTTACAGGGCAGCCATGTGGAGTACGCAGGCTGCTGGCAGGCAAACACCGGCTGCACCTGCGCTATGTAGTAGTTACTGAAGTTACCATCTGCCACATAAGGAGCAGGCTGGTAGTAACATGTCACGTTAGCCACATTTGGGATGACGTTCTGCTCTGCCAGGACCCGCACTGCCAGCATGCCTATGAGCCCGAGGGTCTGTCGCCTCTCATGTCCCATCAGACACACGGTGCTTTCATTGACCACTCCATGGAGGGTTGTTAGGTAGTCATACTTGCGGTCCTCCAGGCCTACAAAGTGGTTCTGCAGGTAGGACTCCAGCTTCCGCTGCTGTTCTCCAATATCCGGAAAGTCAATGAAGAAACGGGAGCACATGTAGCGCTGCAGGGACTTCATCTCAGACTCCGACGCCGGTCGGAAACCCCTCACCAACAGGTGACAGTATTTTAGGAGCCCCCCGCCCCGGATCTCCTCTGGGTTCCTGGTGCAGATGATCTTGTGACGTAGGTGGTCCAAGGCCTCGCTGAAGTCACCGTAGACACTCTCGCCCACGATGGTGGGGTGGAAGGTCTCGGACATGGGGTTCTCGGAGCACTCATAGAACAGCAGCAAGGAGTCCAGTTTGATTTGGAAGGAGTCCACGCTGAACTCAAACTGCCGCCGGAGGGAGTCCACGAACTTCAGCTCCACGTTCTTTCCTCGGTTGTTGGAGAGAGAGATGAGGCTCCAGCGGTCAGAGTCATTATTCACCTTCACCATCTTTTGTACATAGGCTTCCTGCAATGTTTGTGACAGAGGGAGAAAAAGTGGGCAGAATACAACATTAACCCTCAGCAAACAATCAAAAAAAACTGCAGCACAATTTTAATCATGTCTCCATGTTTTTTTGTAAAAACAGTTTTATAATTAGACACCTTGTCTCTTAATATGAAAGCAAAGTCATTTCATATAATATACAGTACTTGAATGGCTGAGAGGTGGGGGATTCCACTTAAATTTAACTCTTATTTTACTATCACTTAAAAACTCTTGGTATTTTTCATTCAACTAACATTTTCCAGCATTTTTAGACTTTTTTATTACATTATTTTGCTGTTGTGGAGCAAAATCAGACTAAACATACCCTCCAGCAAACCAGCTTGAACACATGCCTCTAGCGAGATCCCAGAAGTTAAAGGGCGACTATGTTTAAGGTTGTATTTCTCTTCCCCCCCTTTCTTCTATTTTTATTTGTTGCTTTTAAATTTGTTTTCTCTTTAAAATTTTTGTTCTGTACAGTTAAAAAACATTTGAAGGCAACTTTTAGCAACAGCATTTTGTGAAATCCTGTAAGAGAATTTAACATGTCATTACTCAGATGTTTTTATTGTTTATTGCCATTGCTTTTTTCACTTATTACTGTTTTAAAAGCAGGAACCAGACACAAGTAAAGCGGGAAGTACCTTCAAAGTCAGTGGGGTTATTTTCTCTTTGTTGACACAGTCAGGTAAAAAATCCAGGAGGCAATCCAAAACTATGTCTTTTACAGTCTGAAATTCGCTTTCGCCTTTCATATCTGCGCAGAATATGAGGTCCAGGTCCTTGTAGCCCAACCCGCTGTCCTCATGTAAGACATGGCTGGCCGCTGAGCCGTTTAACCGGACGTCCCGGACGTGGATCTGTTTCTCCTCCATCCGGCTCCTCACCACCTTGACGATCTGATGCGGCTGCATCTCCAGCGTGGGGAAGTTTCCCCGGCCGTGGATCGGGATTGTCTCCGTGAGGATCGTGTCCAGCCGCTGCACTTGCTCCCAGCTGAGGACGCTGACGCTGCTGTCCTCCGTGTCGCACACGCAGCCGGGGCTGGAGCAGCTGTCGTCCTCTGACATGGTGCTAAAGAGAAAAAAATCAAAAATCCTCAACGGTTTGAAGAAAAAAAAAAGAAAGTTGTCTTTTTTAAAAAGTCTTTAGGCGAAAAAACGTGTAAATAAAGGCATCGGTAGTATAAACTGCATCAGGGCTACTTGAAATGACCCGGAATTGATGTAAACATCTAAAATACTATAGGGAAAAACAAAAAAAAGGATATATATATATATAAATATATATCAAATTGTCAATGGCTGTAAGTTTTAAGTTAGTTTTTAGTAGTGATCCACTTAAAACAGAAGGAGAGTTTTAGGAGGAATAAAAGCCAGTCAGCAGAAACACGCTTCTAGAAGAACCGACTTCTTGCTTTAAAACATTCGCCTCTGTGTGGCCGTCAGTGAGTCCGTGCGCCGCGCTTCACTGTCTTTGAAGGTCAGGGATGATCCAACTGGGGGGCTTTGCCTCTCTGGCTGTGACTCCATCGCCCAAAGGCACGCCTATTATTTCACAAATTTGCATGAATAAGCTTCTCCTGGAGTCGCGCCTTGGCCCAGTCCTTCATCCGACGGTCAACCCCTCAAAGGAATCTTGTGGATTCTTACGCGCAGTCCATGCATCATTTTAATGTCTCCCCCGCTGTCAGGAAATAAACCCTTTTATACAACTCGTGTGCGCTCCGTCTGCTGCAGTCTGCTCTTCTCTGACTGTAATCAGTCTAACCTCCTCTTTTTTTCGCCTACAGTCTCACTTGACGCTCAGCAGCGCTCTGGTTGTGCTGGGTCTGAAGGCTGAGAATATCAGCTGTGTCTCTGCCCGCCCCTGTCTGCCCGCCCGCGTCTCCACATCATAATACCTGATAATCAGTTGCAGGATTTAATGCTTTTTATTAATACACTGAAGGCTTAATAATAACGAGGAAGCATCACAGAGTCCCTTATGTTTAAATATTTCAGTGAAATCCATGAACACATTTAGAAAAATGCTTTCAATGTTTTTCATTTGGACACTAATAATGGAAAGTAGATGTTTCAAAACTAACCAAATCTCTTAATGTTTTAACTTATTGTATTGTGTTGCTTTTTCTACAGTCCAAGCCATGTTCTTATGTCGCCCCCTGTGGGCTTGCTTTGGTCTTGAAATAATGCTTTACTACCAACTTATGATGTGACAAATTGGATGTATAGTCACATAGTGCGATAAAAAATGAAAGTGCACCCTTTGAGTCACGATAGGTTAAATACCGTGTAGTCTTTAAGAGCTTTTAATATGCGTCTAACCCAAGATCACAAAATCAGAAAATCCAGTTTAAAATCTACTTTTTCAATTAGGAATGATAAAACCTAAACAGAACAGTCATATGTAATTCTAGTGCAACTTTTCTGCTTCAGCAGCAGCTGCTAATCAACAAAATTTAATGATTGATTGCACATTTATAAAAACTGAGTAGTTTGTTGGTCTGCAGGATTGGCAATTTTCACAAGCAGAGGCCAGACAGTGATTATAGGCACCAGCATCAGATCAGGATTAATCTACACTGTACCAACAGGAAAATAAACCAGGCCAGCATCTGTGTTTTTTAAGTAAACCACAGAAGACCAAAGTTGGGCAAGTTACGTTTAAAAAGTAACTAGTCATAGAAACTAGTTACTTCTCCAAAAAGTAACTGAGTTAGTACCTCAGCTAAAAATTAATGCTTTTCAAGCAATTTTGACAAAAATAAAAGATTTACTCTGAAATACAATCCAACACTAATCCAGAAAAAAAAAATATAAAAGGACTGTATGAGCCCAAACCGTTGTCGTCGTCGTCTCACGCATCATCTGAGAAGGGGTCACGGAGGCAGCGGTCTCAGCAGAGACTCCCAGACTTCCCTCTCCCCAGAAACCTCCTCCAGCTCTGCTTGGGGAAGCCCAAGGCGCTCCCAGGCCAGCCGAGAGACATAGTCCCTCCAGCATATCTTGGGTTGTCCCTTGGGCCTTCTCCTGGTGGGAGGTGCCTGGAACACCTCCCGATGGAGGCGTCCAGCGGACATCCGAAAAAGATGTCTGAGCCACCTCGGCTGACTCCTCGCGATGTGGAGGAGAAGCCGCTCTACTCCGAGCCTCTCCTGAATTACCAAGCTCCTCACCCCGTCTGTAAGGAAGAGCCCAGCCACCCTGCGGAGAAAGCTCATTTTGGCTCATTTTTGATTCCGGGATCTCGTTCTTTGTCCACGATCGAGAGGGTAGGAAAGTAGACCGACTGGTAAATCCAGAACTTTGCCTTTTCACTCATCTGTCTCTTCACCACTTCATCGGTGCAGCGCCTGCATTATGGCAGCAGGTGCACCGATCTATTGATCTATCGATCTCCCGCTCCATTCTCCCCTCACCTGTGAACAGGACCCCAAGAAACATGAACACCTTCACTTGAGGGAGGAACCGATTCTCATCCTGGCTCCTTCACAAACTGATCCCAAACCATGCAAGTATCCTTATAGCCCTCCTGAGAAAATAAAGAATGTGTCTTGATTAAAGCTGTCAGTCAGTGTTAAGATGATCTGAGGAGCTTCTCCATATCACAGCCTCTAACCAACGTTAATAAAGTCTTTGTTTCTGAACATAATTAGCAAATCACAGAAATATTTAGCCTTCAGTAGAGCTTTTTTATAGGAAAGCTGCCATTGGATCTTTGGCTCTGCACCATCGTCTCTCCTCCATATTTATGCCGAAGTTGTGCATAACTGTTGAGTTCTTACACATGCACGCTGGTGACACGTGTGATTACACCAAGAAACAAATAACAAATCTGTTGAAGTGTTGCTGTCTTTTACAAACTGATAAGTTAAAGTGCTAGTTGGTGGAAATACAGTAAGATAGTTACTGTAACACGTTACCTAATACTAAGCTGTTAGTCCCAACACTGACAAAGGCTTTTTTCCTTACCGACATTTCCAAAACAAAAAAATCACCAACTATACCTTAAATCAATTGTTTTTCTGTATAATATTAATATATAGAAAGATATAATACATGTATTTGATAGGTTTAGTCAGTATTTATAATTTAAATACATATGAGACTCGTCGAAGACTTACATACTTTTCTTTACCTTCTCCCCCATAAAAAAAACAAAAGCTAGTTCTGAAAAGAGCGCAAAATCTGTATTTGATTTCTTTAATTTAGTTTTATTGATGTGTAAGAATAATCACTTGATGGTTTATACACTGACAATTAAAATTTCCAGTTAGTTAGGAATTTCCACTTGATGGTATCATGGAGCTAATATGGAGTATCACTGCTGCCATCCCCTGGTTTTGCGGAGAACTGCTTGTTAGAAGGTGGTGAATTTCTTCTACATGGAAACAACAAATCTTCTTGTAGGAGTGGCTAATTTGTTGGAGCTAACCTATAAAATGTTAAACTCATACTGAGCTGTTGAAAAATCTATTTAAAATTGATTTCACAAGGAGTCCATTCCTTTGATCATTCATTCAGAGTTGCCACAAAGTTACAGTTCCTTACGAAAGTATTCGGCTCCCTTGAACCTTTCAAACTTTTGCCACATTTCAGGCCTCAAATATAAAGATACAAAATTCTAATTCTTTCAGAAGAATCAACACATGGGACACAATCACAAAGTAGAACTGCATTTCTTGGATATTTGAAACTTTTCGGACAAATAAAATACTGAAAAAATGGATGTGCAAAATGATTCAGCC
>JAUZNJ010041051.1:0-10149 GCA_034780135.1 Jordanella pulchra | reverse complement strand
TCCAGAAGAGCGCAGTCCTAGGAACAGCTAAGATACTGCTGGGAACCCTCAAACTCCCAGGTCTCTGGTAGAAGACCGGAGCTTGAAGATGATACAGATAAAAGAAAAAATATATATATATAAATAAAAAATATGTGTAACATTTTATAGCATGAGATTCATTTCATGGTATGTAGCTTGTAACTCATTGCCGTTTTTAATGGCTCCATTTAGGCCAAATGATGCTGCATGTTCTATACATGTCCTTAAGAAATCAGTATAACAGTAAGTTCAAAATGTGAGCAGACCTACGCATTCTCATCTTCATACTTTGAACCTTGTGCTGACATATGGCATCGGTTGTTAAGAAATAACAATATTTTCTTACAGCCTTGTCCTATCTAAACACATAACACATGTTTCTATCTAAACAAAGGACAAACCGGAAGGACCGAGCCATTTAAAGAACTAAAAACAAATGAAAGATTATTAAATGAACTCTAAGAGGCACAGGCAGCCAATGGAAGGCGGACAGATGAAGGTTATCTTCTCCCTCTCCAATTACGAGGTGTGTGGCTGCATGCTGTGGGGGCGGTGCTCCTCCAAGGCTACTGGCTCCAAACACCATCACTTCAGAGCCAATCAGGCTTTAATGTCATCAAGAGATGCCAGTAATAGTACAAATATCTGACTATCATCAGCATAAACATAAGAGATGCCATTCCATGGTCCATTAACCCCACCCCCTAACAGCTCAGTTTGTAGCCACGCCCCAAGGTCACACATTTTTGGCACTTTCAGGTCCTCATACTTCAATGCTGGAACCGTTTATATTTGAGGTTTATTAGCAAGAAGTTGCTCCAGTTTTTGGGCTAACTGGTGCACTACTTTACCGTAAAACTTTATCCCTACAAATTTAACAAGTAAACAATCTGTTTATCAATACCTGAACATAAACAAACATGTTTATTCTACTTTTGGGAGGACAACCTGCTCCCCTAAGATACATGTTTACATACCACAGGGGGCTCTTACTGTCATGAGCTGCTGTTGTTATTCGGTACACAACATGCTGCAACCAGTGGGACCTGTTTACTCTCTGCACACACACCCACACACACCTACACACACACACACACACACACAGTCGCTCACACATACTGACAAAATGAGCTAACACGCCTAACTCCTCAGGTACATCACAATAAAATTCAGCCTGTGTGGAACAAGTCTGATATGGACTCTTTTTTTCTGAGACGTGTCCCTTTAAGGACCCCATGAGAGATGCTTTTGGACATGTGTGTGTATAGGTGTGTTAGTTACCTGGTCACTGCACGTGTGCAGACGGTCACCATGAAACAGCAGCCAACGATCACCCATCCCCACCCTCCATCTGGAGAAGACTTCACCGCATTCTTTCTCCCAGCAGACATTTCTGCAGGAAACCAAATGAGAAGCCCTGGGGTCCTGGTTCTGATGCAAAGTTAACAAATAAGTTACTGTTATATTATTGTCTTTCAACAATCCTCCTGTAGATGCAGGATACCTGACAGAGATGGAAGAAGAACAGGTTATGAAGCTCCTCCTCCTCTCTCAGAGCTGTGACAGGCTGGGTGGAGCTGGTGAAGCAAGAACCTGAAGAACAGTGAAGTTACAAAGTTGGAATTACAAATTGGAGCTGAGCCATTAGAAACCTCATTTTTTTCCTTTTTCCCAACAAACAGTTGTCCTGAGGGACTCTCCTCCTCTGAGAGTCCCCGATAAAGCGTCGAGAGCTTCTTCAGTCATCGAGTCACCAGCTGACCCTCAATCATTAACCAAAATGTAAAGACACATTAACCTGGTGTCACTAACTCAGACAAATCCTCCTTTAATGGCTCTTCGGTCTGCTGATGTCTGTTGTTCTCCAAAATCAGTATGAACGACATGTGTATTCTAGTCAAGGATCGTCTGGACCTCAGTGTGCCGGAAGAGATCAGCCTATCGCTGCACTTAGGAGTCAGAAAGAAGGAATATTTAGTCTTAGACTCTGAGGCGAGCTGAGAAGTTTATGCTACTGAGGAAAAACTGGGTCAGATACAACAGGCCGAAATAAGGGCCAGGATGAGGTCAAGTCAGGCGTTACTAGACCAAATGCAGAACCGCCCTGGTTGGGGTTTGTTCTGGCCTGTCTGATCCAGACTGGTTTTAGTCCTTTAGTTAACTGCTCAGACACTTTCATTGGATTTTTTTTCTGTCTTGTTAAACTTTGGTTTTCCTCTGCAGGACATGTGGATTTCCACCTGAAAGGATCAAGACACCTCGCAATTAATTAACTGAAAGTGTTCTGCCCAAGGCTAGAAACTAGAAATATGTCTTAATTATTTAGCTTTAAAGACTTGTGGTGTGTATTGGTTTGTTTGTATTTTATTTTAAAGGCAAATTTTGAGCTGGCAGTGCATTTTGGGAAACAGAGGCAGTGATAATTAGAAACACGTTTACAGAGAGAAAGCCTGCCTTTTAATGTACAAACTTGACATTGATTATCTGTGTCATCAATCTTTTCTAACCCCTCCAAGATCAATGGCTGTAAGTTAAATCTGTGTTCTGTTGTATGTTTTATTAGAGTTTATTTAGAGATCATTTTCCAAATGTGTTTGTTCCAGTAATTAGCCATGACCCAATAATTATATTTGCATAGTAACCCTTGCTAATGTGACTGTTTCTTTCTTTTTTTTTATTTTCTTCCTTTTTGAGCTTTTTACGGCACTAGTGGCTCATTTTTCTGACAGTAGGCTGACAGGAAAGGGGGTATGAGGGGGGGAGAGAGAGACATGCGGGAAAGGACCAGATGCCGGATTCGAACCCGGGTCGCCCGCCCCTCCGTACATGGACCACTGCGCCACCTGTTTCTTAATAACACTTAAGGTTAATTCTGATTTGTTTTCTGGTCCTATAAGTTTATTTTGTGCATTTAGAGCTAATGCATATGCTATTTTCTGTTTTTGTTTACAGTTTTCACGTAACAATTTCATTGAGCTTCCCACAGTTGTAAAAAGACTGTAATAAAGGAGCAAGACGCTCAGCTTCCTGGCCCATGAATATTGTGTTTGGCTTGCTGTTAATCTACGTGTTACACACTCACAGTGTGTAACACGTAGATTAACAGCAAGGAAAACAAGGATCATTTTTCCAGGAAAAATGTACTGAAGACATCAGTATATCAGTAATTACTGTTCTCTGAAACTTTAACTCTCAAGTGCAAAACGTGCCCAGACCCACACATTCTCTTTTTTTTTTAACTGCACTAGTGGCTCGTTTTTTTCTGACAGCAGGCTGACAGTAAAGGGGGTATGAGAGAGAGAGGGGGGGGAGACATGCAGGAAAGGACCACCAGCCGGATTCGAACCTGGGTCGCCCGCCTCGAGGACTAAGGCCTCCGTATCTGTTTATCTAAACTCACAAGAAAATATGATAAAAATGTTGGTCCTCATTTATAATACAGACAGAGAAGTTGCCAGATAAGGAAATGGATAAAACAAGGGGGTAATAATGGCCTGGGCAGAAACTGCGCTAGTTTGATGCTGTGAGATTTTCTCCTCCTGAATCGGTGAGAAACAGCATAAAGTCAGATGCTTGTTTTTGTTAGTTTAACAGTTTGGTTGGACGTGTCTTGCTATGTTGATTCAAATTGATGTATTTCCACAATTAGGGCATGAAGGTTGATTGTTAGAGTTTAAGCAGCAATGGACCCAATGCTGCTTTTAGTGAGGCGGGCCAAATAAAAGAGTTATTTTCATTTAATGAAGGCCGATGGACTTCACTGCCAACTTTGACCTATTTTCAGGTCATTCTCTTCTTGAGAACTGGTGCTTAGATTTTTAGATGTTTTTATTCGAGTCAGTTGAGTGATCGTTTGTCTCTTTATTCTGTGTAGTTACACTGAGTCTAACTTGGGTATATTTTTTTCTTTTATTGTCAATCAAAATCATAAGAAAAGGGGAAACAATGGGTCTTATTGTATATTAAAATAAATAAAAACATATATTAACACAAGGGGAGCAGTAGATTTCTTTTAGAAGTGATAAAATGTGAGATCAGTCTAAATTTCCCTGGAGGAATTAATGTATTAATGTCATTTTGGTTTAAAGACAGCGATCAGCTGGGAGCTGAAAATCCTCTTAATGCTGCTTTAAGTTAAGGGTACCATCATTTTTGGCCAGGCCTGTTATTTGCTCAACATTTATCTTTTAAAGTATGGTTGAAAATAAATGTTTGACTTTTTTTATTCATTTTCATTGAATTTTTATTTATCATTACTTTTGTCAGATTAAAGTTATTTCTGTGACCACTGTGGGATTTTCTTTCATTAAATGGTGGGAGGTCCAACATTTCTGGCACAACTTCACTAACTTCCAAGGTGCATGAAGGGTTCAATGAACTGGTGAGAAAAAAACAATTCTGCAACACTTGAAGTACAGAAACAGACTTTATTTAGGACCAACACGTTTCGGCTTGTTGTCTTCTTCGTTAAATAAGGGGGACCAACTATTTTGTCCATGTTTAAAACCTTCTAATTGAATGTCATTTAATGGCGTTCTCCTTCCCCTAATGAAAGTCTCACTTTGGCAGATAATTTATAAATAATGAGGCGATAACATTTAAAGAATCTGTTCCCTTTTTTATTTTATGGAGTAAATTTAATTTTATTATTTCTGCAAGCAAAGAATTTGTAGATAACCGTTGATAAAAAACAAAAACATTTTTTATAAATTATACTTTGAATTAATCAGCTCATAATCTTCTCTGTATCACAGAACAATAGTGCAGAGATCAACCACTGATGGGGGGCTGCTGCTGACGATGAATGATGAATCGAGCTCGATGGCCCATCGTATTCCTGGAATCTCTCTGGTCTGAGTAAGGTCAACATTCTGCAAAGGTTGTTTTTGTGTTTTCTGGTCATTTCATAAAATAAAAAGTATTTGTGGATCAGTGCTTCAATGTTCACTTTATGTGTCTGCATCCATCTCCTTGATCACACTGAGCCTGGTTCTGCCTTTAAGCTCATTCCAGTCAGAGTTGGTTAGTAACTAATTACATTTACATTAGAAGCTTTAAAAAGTATATCTTTAACAGTTTTACTACATTATTCTTGTTACGTTTCCGTTGAACCCCATGCGATCCCTTCACTCTCACTCCGTGTTTCTTGATGGAACTCAGGTGTTGTCAAACAGGGAGAGCGGAGCAGTGACCTCTGAAGTCAATAAATCAGAAGCTGTCTGTGAAATCGCATCACTGCATCCAGTCATGGACTGGTTGTGGTTGTGACGTAGCTTAAAGACGTGCAGCACAAAGCTTTTTTCAATTAAAGTAGGATATAGAGGCAATACTGGTAAAGAAAGAAATAAAGAATGCTCTGAACAGGTTTTAGATGGCTGTTAAAAAAAGCCGTTTTAATTCACGTCTAGAAGGACTGTTCGTCATCTTGCCTTACCTCCAGCACAGAACCTGGTCTCTCGCTGCCTCTCCCCAGCACTGCTGCTCTCTCCCAGGGCTGGGTGACCAAGCCAAGAGTGGTTGAATTACACTATTACAAAAACCAACAACCGAAAATTGTGTGCAGATGTGATTGGTGCAGAATCAAAAGCGACATAAAGCTACACAATCAGTAAAACTAAAGCATCAAGACAACTTTGAAAGGCAACAACCAAAAAGAAAAATCAAAACTAACATGAAACTGAGCAATTAAAAGAAAAACTCAAAAATGTCAGAGTCATTTGAAATAAATTTCTGCTTTTCATTGTGTTCAATTCAATTCATTTTTATTTCTATTGCGCCAATTCAAATAATGTCATCTCAAGGCTCATTAGAGAGACAATTCATCCAGAACATCCAGTCAGATTGGTTCAAAGTTTTCTATCCAAGGAAAACCAGCTGATTACATCGACTCATTGTGTCATAAATCTGTGCGTCAGCTCTGGTCTGATGATCCGATTATTTCCACCTGCCTCCACTGCTCTACTCTCATCAGCTACACCTTTTCAGCTGCCTTTAAAAACCTCTTTCAGATCAGCACAACTGGCGTCCATCCATAGCTGCCATTTCTAAATTGTTTGACAGTATTTTCACATTTAAAAATCAATAATTTTTTTGCCAGGAGAAAAGGAAAAACTAGATACAATAGAAAGTTTGGAATCAACATTTCAAACATAAACTCATTTTTGCATTCAATAACGTGGCATAATTTGTGCTAATGTTTCAACCAGTCAACAAAAAATAAACAACTAGATGTTCATGTTCTATTTTGGGAGGCGGATGGCATCAAGTCGCTTTATCTCTGATCACAATTTATGAAACATTCAAAGACAGAAAAATCTGCTCCACTATTTTTTAGCAGGTATACTCAATTTGGAAATTAAAGATGATGTTAGTTCATTCTTCTGTGTCTGCTGACAATATCTATCAAGGACATAGAAGACGGGTACATATTTGGAATTTTGTTAACAGGATTTCTGCTGTTTGAAGTTGGTGGATACCTGGTATATCATGAAATCTGGAAGGTGTCGGGTGTTGATTTGACCATTGTCAGGCTGCCCGGCATGTATGAGGGGATCTACAGAGCTACCAACACTCAGACTGAGATGTTAAGGGAGCAGAGCCGTAAACTGGATGCGATCCTTGCACAGGATCGCAGACTGGCAGCGGTTCCTGGACTCAGGAGAAATGGTGTAACCTGGGAGAAAGTTGTAAACTCAGATTTAGGCGGAGTGGCCATAAATCTGTTTCATTTAGGTTTCGCCATCATGGGACCAGCAAAAACTCGGAGGGTTGGTAGGAAAAATTACAGCCAGCCTAACCCAATCTGTTCCTATCTAAAATTCGACCCCCCCATCTGGCCTTGGAGAGGCCTCATCAGAACAACTCTCCTGGGATGGAATGTAAATATGAGGCTCTGCCACCCTCCCTCCCCTGAATCTGTGAAGCTGCGTTGGTCGGCTGACAAACTGTTACATCTGTCATGGACCTTGAACCTACTTCATGGATTTACTTCGCGCACACATACGCACAAACATTGATGCTCAGATATGATACCCACACCTCTCATCCTCCTCCACCATTCCCTGCAAAATGTTGTCTTTGTATCAGTGTTGTTTCTTCGTGCTGAGGATTTTTGCAATCTCAAACTGTATCCTGCTAAGGATAAAGTATGAAATATAATTTATTTTTCCTCCTCTCACCCACTGTGATTCCTTTCTCTGCAGTTTTTCTAACTGCGAGTGCAGCGCCTTTTTTACGGCAGCAAGGCCGTATAACGTCTGTGTACTGTCTTTATGTGTGTTTTGTCTTCTTGGACGGGGTGTACCTAAACTGTGTACCTAAACTGAATTTCCCTTCAGGGATCATTGAAAGTATAACTGAATTGAATTTAATGTTATTGCTTTCATAGGGCTTGTGAATCGATGTCACAATGTATTGCATGCTGGATTGCTGCCGTCATGCTGTGAGACACACTTCCTCACAGAAACAAGGACGAAGTTGTGGGTTACACACAGCAACACATTTAACAATAAAGCACAACAGCTCTACACAGCAAAAACAAAAATGTCCATATTAGTTAATTGAAATACGCACAGTAAGTGGACAGATAATCTAAATAAGCTTCCACGTTAACACTTTCTGACACTTTGGCTGCCTTGTAGCTCTCTGGTTTAATGTTGAAACTGCAGGACTGACTGGCTGTCTGTCAGGAATGGAAGACAATTCCCATCATTACACAGACCCACTCCTTAGCTGGTGGTATTGCTGAAGTCATAGCTTCCTGTTCAGGACTCAACAAAGTAGAGAGAGCGGGGTAATGTGAGCCATTTTTTACATTTGTTTCCCTATAGGCAAGGTAAAATGATGTATCAGTAAAATGTAAACATTTCCTATTAATTTGGGATGTTTCCTAGCTATGGAAGTTATCAGAATATCTTCAAGACAAAGGACAATGAAAATATGATTGTTTTAAAAAAAGTGGTCCTGTGTCTCACTTTACCCCAGATCAGGGGTAAAGTTAGACAGACCAGAAAAATCAATGGGGTAAACTGAACCATTTGGAGGTTAGCTGATACACTAACATTTTCCACTTTAATACCATCATAACACGTGTTGTAACAAATTGAATCCTGACTAACAACCTAACCTTCAAAAACAAAAAAATGTCAGACTAGGATCAGTGTTATGGAGAATGGTTAATTATAGTAAGCACTTGAAAGTAACCCAAAGTATTAAAATGTAAATCAAATACAACATAATATACTTCAAAATGTTTTAATTAACATGCACAGTGTGAGAATCATAACACAGGGCCCTAGGCTAGTATCTAGGTGTCAAGAGCAAAGTACAAGCAGACCCAGCTAATACACAGTCTGGGTCTCAGAACATGGACCCATAATCGGAACCAGCTAGAACACACTACAGACTGGGGCTCAGAAAATAGGATTATCATAACCAGCTAGAACAGCTCGGGACTAAAGACAGAGGCTAGACACACCTGGATTAGAACATCAATGTCAACATTCCGGCCCTGAAAGTTACAGGGAAAGGTGAAGATGATGATGGCTTTTCTACAATGCTTATGACATAAAAATTAAACAGATTTCATGTAATATTACACTAAATATGTTTAAGACTAAAGTTAAATTCTACTTCATGATGGGGTAATGTAAGACAGTGTATCACATTACCCCACAGCATTTGTCTCATTTTACCCCACAGCCACCATTTTATAAAAAACAACATCTCTAGCAAGTCAGGCTAATCTTGAACTAGCATCAATCACATGGTTTTATATGTTGGAAGTTCATCAACATGCATGATATAAATTTTTCTGCCTGAATTAATTTGCTTTGACACAATAGTTAATTACGTTAATAGCTAGAAAATTTACTTTCACGTGCAAAAAACACATTTTTATGAAAAAAACATACTTATAACAGCAACAGCACCAACTTCACCTTCCTGGCAAGAGGAGAATGGGAGGGGCTTGTAAATATAATGGTCACATGACCATAATTTGTTCCATTGCCTAGATATAGGGGGTGTCTCACATTATCCAATGTCTCACAATACCCCGCTCTCCCTACAGATGTCAATTTGTCCGTTCTGCAGCTGCACCCTCAGAACAAACCTGAGAGCACTAACACAGGCACAGGCAGCTACGGTTCAAGTTCAGACAAGACTGCAGCATTGCTCCTCTGCTTGGAATTAAATGAGAGCAGGAAGAGTCATAGTTTCCAATGTTAAAGCAGTCATATCCACTATTTCCATCAGGCCAGCTCTGTCTCTAGTCAGAAATGCCCCCAGGAACACCCTGCTTACAAGTGGTTTAAAGATCACGAGTAAGAAGCCAGGTAAGCATGACTGACAGGTCTGACAGCTGTTTCTGCCTTGGATTACACCTGAAGCAGATGCACAACTACTTCAGGGAAGTATAACCGCAGATATTTGTGAAAGGGTTAAACGTTTGTGACTTAGTAGTAGTTTGGTCCCTGAAAGACTGAGCTGTAGTACAGGTCTCCCCCCACCTATTGGAAAATGCTTCTAGCAAAAGTACAAGACTATTTCTTCAGGGTCTTTGCTCATGCTTGTTGCTTGTCACCATGAAACATGCAGCTTTTCACAACATCCCACGCGACAGAACAGCAGCCATCTTCTGTATTGACCTGGAGAAAAAACTAGAAGAGTTATCATTGATATGATACACTTTCCTCACATTTAGTGCAAATGTAAAGAAAATGTAAAATGTAAAGAAAAAAGTTTGCTAAATAACAAATGCAACAGTGTCAGCTGGCACCCTTACAACCCACATGTACAAAACAGTGACAGAAAAATATCAAAGTGTCTTTGGAGCACCACAAAACGAACACATGAAAATGTGTTGAAATGAAAACATGAATGTATCATTCTGATTTCTTTTTGCCAATTGTATTGCATACTGGAATACAGCCTATAAAAAAGGACCAAAGAATGGGAAAGATCCGACTGATTGCTCGAATTTCCGACTGATTAATGATTTCATAATCTTTGCATCAATTTTAGAGAGAAGAATATAAACTAAACCTGCTGACAACATACAGGTGCTGGTCATAAAATTAGAATACCATGAAAAAGTAGATTTATTTCAGTAATTGCATTCAAAAGGTG
>JAUZNJ010041050.1:0-10152 GCA_034780135.1 Jordanella pulchra | reverse complement strand
ACTCTATCACAGAAAAATAAGACTTGTAGAACTTATTGGAAACTCAAGACAGCCATGACATTATGTTTTTTACAAATTTATGTAAACTTTTGACCACAACTGTATGTGGTAGTTGTAAATTTCATTTGTAAATAATGTAATCCTATCCCTTGCTATTTTGAGCCTTTCAGAGTCAGCAATATGAAATAATGCATTTATATTTATTTGTTACTACATTTAGCTGTTCTTTAACCCAAAGAGAAATACTTACTTTCAAAGCATACTCTCCTCTCTCAGTTTGGGTTTTGCAGATTTCTAAGACCTTCTGAGGCCCAAACAAAAATGATGTTCAAAACCTAGGCATTAGCTAATTAACCTTTCAAGCAATATGAATTGTTGCGAGATTTATGAATTCACAAACTCAAGAAAATACATCTTGCCCGCAGATAAGTCTGGCCTCAGTATAGAAATTGTTCGGACCAATGACATGCGGTGAAGTGTATGATGTCAACGAGTCAACTCGAGGCGGAAGGCTGAAGCAAAACAGTCATGGCTGTAAGTTTTAAGTGGAATACCCTCTTTTTCTTTTTGGAAAATTAGCTAAAACACGTGATTTCTATCATTGTGGATGGGAGTGATGTTTGCGTGTATCTCCCAACCGGCTTTGGTCAGAGTTTTGATTTATCAATTAACTCCATTAAACAAATCCATACTGTGATACCTCTCAACTGCTACTGCTGCTGTGATTGACTAAAAACCCAACATTGGAGGTGTGTACCCAATCAGCCGTAACAATTTTACTTAATGTCCCTCCTGTTTCGCAAACATGTTTTACAGAAGCCTTCTCAGATCAGTACCATGTAGCATTCGGAATAAATTAAATGTATCAATCTGGCTTATGCCAGGTAATTACCTAATAAAAAAAGTTCCTGCCTTGTACAGTTCGGGTGCTAAAAGAGCCACTTCTTCTCAGCTTTGAGCTGGAATCATCATGCTCTGCCTTACATCACCTCACCCCTGATTGGAGAAACCGGTTGCTTGTATATAATGCGGACATAGCACGTTTAAGGTGGGTGCTTGCTGGATGGGGGGATTTTTTCATAGATATTTTTCAACTGTTCGTCTTTACTGGGCAGGAAGGGGCTGCTCCTTAGACATCAGAACTCATGGGAATTACTTAGGCGCATGAATCAGATGAAATGCCACTATGTGCATTTTAACATAGTTAAATGCTCGGAAAACTTGATTTTGCATGATGTAAGCCCTTTGGTGATATATGTATGTTACTTGGACTGATATTTGAAAGAAGAAAGATTGAGATCTTAAGGTTGGATCATACAGTATAATATCTAGATTATGGAATAAAACAAATTATTAAGTATTTTAGGATTTAGTCATTTGTGGACATGACTACCTTTCGTGAATGGAAAACAGAGTGTATTTACCTTTAAGAGATATGTTTTTAAAGACTATCGGTCGCTATATGTGTATGTACTATACGTATAAATGTTTGCTGCAAAAAAAGTTCAACAATAAGTCAGTTTTTTGTTGTTTATTTTTATCCAAACACCAGCTGTCTTCATCTTTATTTAGCTAAAAAAGGTTCTAAATGTGAAAATAGAGCACGGAAATGATAAGCTCGTCCTCTGTATAAATTCACAAGGTCTGAAATGTGATGGCAGTACATTGACTCATCTGAGTGATATTTCTGAGTCATTTAAGCTCTCTATAGTATTTGCAGAGGAATGTTGCTCAGAGTGAATTCTCTTAACATATCTGAAAAAGAATCCCTTACACATTTTTAGCTGTATTTAGGCTCTCATAATGGCACCAAAATGGAAATGAAAAATGTTCTCAGGTAAGTTGGTTTAAATATTAGATCAAGTGTCTTGAAAAATCTTAATCTAATTTAATGAATTGGTTTGATAATGAAGGTTTTTGACCTTGCATTATCTCTTAACACCGCCAGATATGCCAGCTATTCCGCAACAGTATGCAAATGGTCAGGGAGATTATCTGTGATGCCTGCTGAACCCAATTAGCAAGTATGATTGGCTGATAACCCATATTAACATAAATCTTAGGTGTGGATCATCTGACAGCTGGAGGGTTTCTACTATGACCACAGAAGGTAATCTATTTAAATAATCTGAAAAACAGGTCTGCAGTCAAATAGTCCGTCCTCAATGTAAATATCCACCCATATGAAAAAAGGTAATGGAAGTATTTTCCTGTAACTTGTTTGATGAAGAAATTTTTTAAAATGATGGCTTATTTATTTTGATTTGAAGTGAGTTGCTGTGTGTTTTTTTTTTTTTGTTTTTTTTTTTTGCTTAACCATTTGGAAAACGTAAAGTAATGTTATTGTCTTTGAGCAGAAGTTATTGAAGTTGGGTGTTTTTATTAATGATTAGATATTTTATTTCTAGGTGACACAAGTAGGGTGACACCTTTAGGTCTTCCTCCAGAACCTTCTTTTGTTTAATACATTCTATCATGGGTTTACCTGTAATCAAAGTGTCTAAATCCAGGGTTCCCTTCTCCAGCATACCTGAGTTAGATTCATGTGCTTTGCGTCGTTAGCCAAACCAGCCATACTGAGGCTGTGTCTAAACTTTCACCCTAACCCCCCAACCCCTCAATCACTATATGGAGCGGGGACTCTATTGTGAACTTTATAGTGAACTCAGTCAAAGTAGCATTCGGACAGATGATTACTACTTTTTGCTCCCTGTTGGTTACGTAACTCTGTGAGGAGAGCTCTCACAAAGCATTCTGGGATATATATGCAGGTCTAGTGACCATGGATGATAACTACCCTTCAAGGTGCATTGTGGGAAATTTTGAGTCCACTACTTTTTCATCCACTAGACGTTAGGACACTCATCTAAAATGGCGTAACCACTACATAGAGCTCTGTATGGGGGTTAGAGTGGATGTTCGGACAGCCTGATACATCATATACTCAGTGTATCAGTCTAGTAAAAAGCTAATTATCTGGAATTCAAAGCCAGGACTACCAGGGTTGATGCCATCGGGTAAACCAATCACATAACTGTGACCCAAAAACTATAAGCGACACACTTTGTTTTTGTAATTTTATAATCTGTGAAAGTCAAGCCAAAAATAGCAAATAAATCCATTTTAAAAAGAAATTACACTGAAGTTGCCCGTTGTTAAGGTTTTAAGGTTACCTCAATGTCACTTAGGACATCAGAAAGGTCATCGATAAAACATTACGGTCACCATCTTACTTTTATGCTAGCAGAAAAGCAGAAAGGGGCTGAGATTACCGCATCGTTAAGTCCCACCTCCCATGCTGTTGGTCCAGACAGTTTGGCCATAGTCAACAGCTGTTTACCAGAACAAATGACACTGTGACACTATGTGTCATTCAGTCTGGCTGGCCAGGCTATTTCATTGTATGTAGGCCTAATATCACCTATATGGATTTGTGAAAAATAGCATCGTTATTGTTCCTAAGTACCCAACATAATATCCCATTAGTGTGTATTGTGCTGACAGTTTGTCGTCACTCTCATATTTGTGCTTCTATACATGGAGTTCCCCTTTAAAGTTTTATGACTGTTAATTTCTACATTATTTTATAAATCATTGCTCTTTACTTAAACATATTCCAAGCTTTTATTAGTATTTCCTTAGGGACTACAGTTTTAAAATTTCCACACAAGAACCACATTATGTATTGCAAGAAGCGGGACCTGAATTCCTTTAATCTTCGTCTGTGAAAACTTCACCACAAGGGATAGTATATTCTATTTTTATCCACCTCATTTAGGTTTTTCGTTATAATTGATGGCAGGATGTGCTCACAGAGCAAATGTCCTGTCTGTTAATGCACAATATATGATTACACATACACAATTTGACTGACTATGACTTTTCCTGGGGATACCTTATATTAGAATCTGAACTGGTTTATAACATTTTTAAAGCACCACTAAGTAACATTTTTACCAAATACATCTTATTGAAAGTCTAATTGATGGAAAGTGTTTATGAAATGATTAAGAGGTCTGTCATCTCCCTCTACCGGCTCTGGTCAGAAACCCACCGTTGCAAATTTCGATGCCACCAACCTGAAAGGCAATCTTGCGGCTCTGTTCCCTTTCTAACAGTAATTCAAACTACTTTACTCTAGAGACAGAATTGCACTTAACTAAATTTGTAAAAGTAACAATTATCAGAGAAAAGACTTCTGTACACCTGTTTACGTTAGATAATGTACAGTACTACCCACATCTGTCAAAATGTTGTCACGATATGCATCTTCCAGCTGCTTGGTAAGTGAAAATGCTGGATGCAGGGCTTGCAGAGGGCAGTCAGTGTTTACAGCAGGGCTATTTTCAAAAGATCCTGTTGGAGGAGTCCGACTCAAAAATAACCGCTTTAAACAAATTTGTAGGAAACATCTAGAGATGAACTGATACATTTTTTTCCAGTCTAATACCAATACATCTGCTTAAAGTCACTACATCTCTAACTATATCACTGTGTATGATATTGAAAAAAATAGAAATGGCAGGATCAGAATGGATTGGCATCATTCATCCAATATCTAATCCAGATAATTAGTCAATATCTGAGGCAATATCGGATCCCAGTGTCAGATTAGTGTATCTTTAGAAATATCCCTGGTTTGCACACTGATGGTGGAGAGAAGATGGGAAATTTCCTCAGGCTTCATCATCAAGACGTTTAGAGTCCTGTAAAACTGTGAGAGCAGGCTTCCTCTTAAAACAAAAGATCAGTAGAGGACGAGGTTGATAACAGTAGATTTTTGCATGTTGAGTCATGTTTTGCTGGAAGCTACAAGGAACATTGATCTACAGTAGCTACAATAGCTCACTGTGTGACCCAGAAGTTGAAGCTGTATGCAGCACTACTATTACATTAAATAACTGATAAATAGACATAATTCTGTATATTGCCAATAGTATATGCTCACTTGTCCCGATATGCACATGAATTTAAAGACATTCTTAATAAATGGAGCCCAACACAACCTTTGTCCACCCTTTGCATATAACAACTTCAACTCTTCTTGGAAGGATGTCCACAATGTTTTGCAGCATATTTATGGGAAATATTGAGCATTCTTTCGAAATCGCATTTGGACTGATGTAAAACAATGCTTGGTGCTCTCATTCTTTGCTGTGAATCATCCCAATGAGGTTCTATTGGGTTGAGATCAAGAATACATCTGGGACAGTCAGGTTTGTCCACACGAATCATTTATTCACTTTGTCTCAGTTTGTTACTGCATTTAAGCCCTTCATCAAGCCAAAGCACATAAAGGGAGACTTCAAAGTGGGTTTCATGGCTTGTTTGGTGATATCCTGGTAGGTTCTATTTAATAGATGTCCTTTCAACATTTTGTCGAGTGGGTCAGTCTGAGTGATGTGTTTTTAGTTTTTTCTTGAATGTTTTGTTTTGACCTGGTTTGGTTCTATGGTATAAAGGGTTTGGAAGGTAACTTGATTAATAATGATATGTTGTTACAAACAGCACACTGGTAAACTTAACTTGGTTTTCTGCTCTTTATGTCCTACGTCAAGTAGCCCCTCAACACTGGCAGAGAAAATTGTGATGCATTAATTTTATTTGCAGGTGAAAGATGCAGTTTATATACTTTTAGTTGTCTTTATTTGATTTCTTAGAGCTTTCGGTGGTTATTATGCCTTGTATTTTTATTCTGCTGGAGTCATATGAGTCCTTACCTTTGTGCATATTCAGTGCTACAACAGTTTATTTCCATGCAACCTTGTAGGAGGGTGATGCTGGGCTCACTAGTATTTTCCTGTCTCTCTTATCCTTTTTTTGTTGCCTGTCTGCTGTCTTCTTTGTTTTTTTTCGTAGTTTTCCTGCCCAATGTCTTTCCATAACCTGATATGACTGGTTCTTTTACTTCAATAAAGTCAACTTTGCTGCAGGAAGATCATTTCACTTTTCCACTTTTCTTGAACAAATCTGCCCCTGATGTTACAGAGGCAACCAAACCCACCGAACCGTTTTCCTAAGCTGTTAGAAAATGAAGAAGCCATTACAAAACTTTAAATTGTTCTTACCCAATTTTTAAAGCTATGATGATATTTCCAATGAAAGCCTTGCAATTCTTCAAGGACAATGAAAACACTCAAATAAAACACCATGAAAGGTGAGTTGGTATATTTTTTTTTTTAGAAATGCCAATATCTCAACATCTAAAGTACATTTCTGTGACCTTGAATAATCAACAAAAGTGTTTTTTATCTATTATATGCAAAAACTAAAAAAAAAAATGTAACAGAACTGTCGCTGTATCTCTGGAGTAATGATCTATAGACAGAAGAAAAGAGTGTCTTTCAGATATCACTGCATTAATCATGTAAATGATGGAGGGAGGCATCTGCTGTAAATTGAAGCCAATACAGCAGTGCCTTAAGGTGTAATATTACTGATGGCTGCTATATGTGCAGACTTTCAGTACATCTCTAACTTCAGTGGACGATCCATTTAACAAATATGAACTTCTGGCAGGAATTGAAAACGCTCTACATACTTTCCAAAAGTCTTAAATGTATTTGATTGTTCTTTTTTTGTCTTCATTTATCTATTTTTTTCTCATTATTGGTGGTCCTTTGATAGATTATCTAATATGTCCCGACATTATTGTTTTCAATTAAATATCCTGCGGCATTTGAGCATTCTTTTTCAACTCTGCTGTCTTTTTCAAATGCAGTCTCTCCTATAGGCTACAGTCAAAACAATGTCTTATGTTGGTTTAAAGAACTGAAATGAAAACCAGAGGGAATACCTTTTAAATGAAACCTTCGCGATGCTTATCCACTGAGGATGAGGAAGATTTTGGCTCTGTAGATTTCCAACCCATCTTTTTTATAACCATCCAAGATGATTAAATCCCTTCCAGTCAGATAGTATCCCAGGATCTAAATTTAAGTATTCATATGTACCTCAGTCCAGTAAACTGGAGGATTTTACAATATTTGTATGTTCAGTGATTTGTAGGGAGTAGCTTTGGGCTTTTAGGGAATTTTCCTTTTCTCAATGGTTTATTGTTGGCGCTGTTGTAATATCAATCTATATAAGTAGAAGAAGAAGTACTTTTTGCTGTATGGTTACTTTTTAAAGAATGATCACAATTAAATTAGACTGGCATCTGCAGGTAAGAGTTGCACAAAATCTTCAATTCAGATTGGCAACACAATGACTCTATAGAAAATGCTTCTATTATGTTCATTAGCATAATCTAAAATGTTGAATCAACTTCCATAGGGAGCTTTGGGTTTTCGCAACTTCAGAAAGATGGTTCCTTTTTTAAAAAAAATAAATGGTTTTAACGCAAAACAAAACTGAACCTTAAAATGAATGTTGACAATTCTGCCTGATACCTGGCAATACAATATATTGCTCCTTGTGTTTCAGGCTTTTATGAAAATAGGTCAGCATTTAGCTGCATATATTGAGCACCATTTCTCTCTAAGCTCATACTTTTGATGCAAAGGAAGGAAATACATTTAAGCATTAGTCCAGCATTGGACCTATAAACTATATTGGCATGTTCACAGCTGCAGAAAATTGAGTACGGTCTGGTGAGGGGGAGCATGTGCCGGTGCAGACAGGATAGTGGTAATAGCCTGTCTGAGTGCTTGGGAGATGCAGAGAGCTAGAGGAATGGAGTTCTAATGGAATATCCAAAGGTGTTCAATGACAGTTAACCTTTCCGGCTAATGATTGGGGTCACATGGAATGTGTATCATACCCTCAGATGGCGTTTAGTCAGCAATGGAGAGATATATGGTTGATGAATATTGTATGGCCTGAAAATACTGGAGGTCCCACAGCTGTGTTGCTAAACCAGTGCCGTTAGTCCTGTTCAAGGTCAGTTTTTTGGGGCAGTGGGAAACTCCTGTCCTGTATTCTCTGCATAAGTCATTTAACCTTCCATTAAGTTTAAAGATCCCAATCCCACAGAACCGAAGCAGAATGTTACAGATTTTGAGATAATACATGTAAAACAGGCAATTTGCATCATTATGTGATCCAACTTCTAATGAATGTTTAGTGTAAGTGAGGATAAGGCTCTCCTGAAGCTATCCCTGCAGCAGATGTCTGCTCACCTGTCACTGTTAGTTACACTAGTGTTGCATCCTAATGCCGCTTTATTGCCTGTTATTGAAACTCTGATGCAATTTATTTTAAGGGACATCACAACTGTCCTCCTTTCACCTTTGTGATTTCCAGCACAAGGAATTTTAAAAGTTACGCTTACCCAAATGTTACTAAACTATTTCACATTTTACATTTCAGTGCCAAACTGCCTTGCATTTATTGGGATTTCATTTGACCAACAAAAAGTTATGATACTAAAAGAAAAGGACACAGGGTATGCTTTTTTTTCTCCAGATGAAAAATGTGGAAAGTTTGATATTCATATATACTATGTAGTAGCTTCAATGGATATTTTGTTGAACCACTTGACAATACCTTGGATATTTGATCTTTAAATTCGATAAGTATTTATTGAATAATAATCCTTTTCTTGAAATTGAAAATACAGTTTCAAATGTGATTCTTCATGATTGGAGCACACATTATAATAGAACAGGTTCTTCCAGGAAATTACATTAAATTAATCAGAGGCACAGGATCTCTGTGAATAGCATTAATAATTTGCCTCTAAAAGCTTCATCCCACTTAAGTTATTAACATTTAATTTAGCAGCATCAGAGTGGATTAACCTATCAGCCAGTGTTTGGCAGAAGATGTACCAAGTACATGTGAATTCTAGTTTTCTTGTGATGCTTTATACCTCCTACAGTATCTGTTCAGAGAAATTGCTGTCTGCTTTTGATAATTTATGTATTTTATTCTTTCTATACATATATATATATATATATATATATATATATGCTTAATCATAAACTTCAACTAACTATTCACTTTTCAATTCACTACATATTCTATCTAAACTCCCCAACCTTATCAAATGTGGTTCAGAAAACCCAACCGAACAAAGACTGGATGCTAATCTAAAGGTATTAAATGGCAAAAAATGAAAACAGATTTGTTGCCATTGCCAAAGATTTTTCAACCCTACATTTAGTACAATATTCATTTGAGTTAAACAAATGATCACCGACAAGTAAACATGGGCCAATCAAATCTTTTATCCAAATCTGGAGTTGAATCAATCAACAAAATTGCATAGGAAACTTTTTTTCATTATAAAATTGGTGTTTCTTAGACAACTGTTTGTGCAAGTTGAATGTACATTATATGCTTAATTGTCAAATCCAATCTGTTCTAGCAGAAGTTTGGAGCTCAAATAAATAAATCAGAGCAACTCTGCTTTAATCTTCCTGTCAACTACTGAAGTTTGCTTTCTTAAATGCTCACCCTTCTGGTACAGGCTTTAACTGCAGGAATATCAAAGGTTGAAAAAGGCAATTTTTTCACATCAGTCCCAGATATATGCTGCTAGTATTCTTTAGGCTGATATTTTCACTTCCTCCATTTACGTAATAAAAATGACACAATGGTAGCAATGTAACAAATGTAACACGAGTCTCAATATAAAAAGGAGTGCTAATTGTTTGAACACGATCTATTAAAAACTGTCACACATTTTGGACTGATAAAGAACAAAGGGTACAAACAATGTTCAAGAAGACTTGTGTGCCTATAAAACAACACTTCTCATCTCTTTGGTTGTCAGGCTCTAACTCCACACGCAAGCTATCATTGGCATGAAACTGATATGTACACATAGAGGCTTTCAGAGTGAGCAGTTGCAGATGTTGTCATCATTGGTATTACATAGAGGTTTTAAGAATGTGACTGAGAGCGCTTTTTATATGAAAAAAAAAATGCGTGTAAATAAATGACCAAAAAAGGCTGGTTCCAAAAAAAAAAAAAAAAAGGTTTATAATTTCTGAAATTTTTCAGGATTTGGTGGCACTAGATTATGTTGAAACATTTGGCCTTTGTTATTGAATATTTCTTAGATTGTAATCCATCAAAAGCCTCAAACAATGGGAAAATCTAGGCAAACTAACTCAGAAATAAGATCATATTTACACTAGGGGTTGAACGACTACATATTTTTTAAGGTCGACTACATCATGATAATAGTCGAGTCGATGTCGACTA
>JAUZNJ010041049.1:0-10152 GCA_034780135.1 Jordanella pulchra | reverse complement strand
ATAAACTGTTTAACTCTTTCCCTGTTTCCCGAGTGGTGTTCTGCATATGGGTTCGAGCCTTAACCCATCATGACAATGTGGTTATTTATGCTCTTATTTAGAGCTGATACAATAATACTGGCAATATCAATTTAGAGACAGGTGATATATATACATATATATATATGATACTGTACTTTATGTTTGAACTTTTAAGGGTTTTGTGAAATACTACTATATGCTACTAATACTAAAATATGCTATATGAGACAAATTAAACCTTTTCTACAACAAGTACTCCATGGGTTTCATGCAAAAACAGGGAAATAACAAAAAAAGGACATCATATCCACTTCTGTACATTAAATGAATTCATTGATGGCTGGAGAGATATTTCTTCCATGGTTCTAGCAAACATTAAATTCCATGATCTTTCCAAGAAATAAATTTGAAATGGGCTTGTTGATAATGATCCTAAACCAATGGCCAGAAAATCCACAAACACTGAAATCCTTTACTAGACAACAACAGCAACAAAAAATAGCCATACTCGATGACCATCAGTTTCTAGACCTAAAATTAATAGAACAGGAATTCCTTAAGTTGGCTGTGAGACCTTACCTAGGGGGGCCATGAGATCTTCAAAATTCAACCTAAACAGCAAAAATGATTCTTAGTGTAAATAAAAAAGCAATGCTTACAAGGGTAAGAAACACTTTGTTTGCTTTTATATCTTGAGTGTTTATCTGACTTTCCAGAAGGGTTTGTTTACTTAACCTATAGTCTGAATCATTGTTGTTTTCTACTGTTATTTTGTGCGCAAGAAATTGAAAAATGTGGAAACTACTGCTACAGAAAAAGTATAGCAGAAGCTGGAGAAAACTGCGTCTATAAAACCCCTCCATGCAAGAGGAATGTACATATGGTCATATTCAATAAACTGGAATATTATGAGAAAATACAGGCAGACATTTATTTTTAAGCCTTTGTTTCCATTAATTATGAGGATTTCCCCATTTGCAGTAAACATAGAATCAAGTTTGGGGATATGGTGCTGGATACATCATTAGTGTATCATGAAAAAGTGGATTTATTTCAATAGTTCCATTCAAACTGTGAAACTCGTTTATTACATCATACATCAAACAAAGGCTGTTATATTTTAAGTGTTTATGTTATCTGATTTAGATGAATATAACTCAAAATTAATGAAAAGTCCAAATATTGTATCTTGGTATTAGAAAATCACTTAAGACCAACACAAAATCAGGATGCCTAGAAATATTAGTCAACTGAAAAGTATGAGCATGTGGGGCACTCAGTTCTTCGTTGGGCCCTTTTTGCTTGGATTACTGCAGCAATGAGGCATTGCATAGAGCCGATCAGTCTGTTACATTATTCAGGTGTTGTGAGAGCCCAGTTTGCTCTATTGTGACCTTAAGCTCTTCTGCATTGTTAGCTCTAGCATATCAGATCTTGCTCTTCACAATACTTAACAGAAAATCAATGGAGTTTAGGTAAGCTTGTTAGAGAAATAAATGCAGGGATACTGTGGTTTAAAGCAGATACTGGTATAGCTTTAGTTCTGTGTGCAGTTGCCAAGTCCTGTTGGAAAATGAAATCTAGTAATATTCCATGCCTCTTCTCTCTTCCTCTAGACTCTGGGATCTTGATTTCCAAAGGAAATGCAGTATTTACTTCAATCAGAGAACATAACTTTGTCTAGTCTTTTTTGTCTTTAGCTCTGACACGGTCTCTTGTTCAAGATTGGCCTGACACAAGGAATGCGACAGCTGAAACCCATGTCTTGTATACATCTGTGGATTGTGGTCCTTGAGGCCTTGACTTCAGCTGCAATCCACTCTTTATGAATCTTGCCCACATTTATAAATGGGTCTTGTTTCACAATCCTAGACAGGGAGCTGTTATCCCCATTGCTGGTGCCCTTTTTTACCACACCTTTTCTACCCATGCCTCTCTATTAATGGGCTTGGACACAGAGCTCTGTGAATAATCAGCCTCACCTTTTGTGTCTCACTCTCCTTGTACTAGGTGTCACTGGTCGTCTCTTGGACAACTGTCAAGTCAGCAGTCTGGCCCATGATTGTGTTGGCTATAAAACTATGCTTTTAGAAACCATTTAAAGGCTTTTGATGGTGTTTTGAGTTAATTAGTTGATTAGAGTGTGATGCCAGGTGTTTGACCTTTTCACATTTTTTGAGATACTGAATTTGGGATTTTCATTAGTTACAGTCATTAAAATGAAAAGAAATAAATAAAAATATCGATACCAACCATATACCAAAGCTGCCCACCTGTATGTCTCCATATTTCCTCTGTTTATAGGCTCTCATTTGTCACACTTGTTCTCTTGGTTTAATCCCTGTACGTTTTTAGGTTTTGTTTAATTAAAATCTTTAACATATACATCCTAACATTTCCTACTCTCAACATACTAAAGGGTAAATATGACAAAAGGTCATGTACTTACAGGTCCAATATTACATTTACCTAGGGCTAGTGCCAACTGCATAAATGTAAGAGGATGTTTTGCAACATTTGTTTTTCAGAGATTATCGTAGCCAGCATTCCAAAACTGGAGCCAGCTTCTATTTATCTAAAATGTGGCTCCCTGCTGTTAAATAAAAGACAGCCGACTTTCCTCAGCTTTTAAAATGATGACTTTTGGCCCTTTTTATCATAAAAAAACAGCCCAGCTGTTGTCCAGCTGCTATGTCCAGAGCCCTCAGAGGCCGAAGCACTAATAGTTGTGTATTGTGTAACAATTTGCTGGAGCGGCTCAGTGCCTCGAGGCCACCGCGCGTCAGAAGCGGCGCTGCAGCGCTTTGCGTGCGCACACCCTGGAGGATATAGTTGCTGCGCGCACCCGCCCGCGCGTGACAGCGGGTGCGTGTGTGAAGTGGAGAGAGAGGAACTGGAAAAGAGGAGAGAGGACCAGTGAGGCAGAGGAGGAGGCAATTGCGGGAGGCTCGGCTCTGAACAGGACTTCGGGTAAATAAACAGCAAAGCAGCAAAAGCGCTCTTTGGCCGGGGAACGGAAGAGACGCAGCCGGGATTCGTGTGTCGCATCGAAGAGAAATAACCAGGTAAGAGCTAAATGACACCCTCTCTAACACACTCATACACATATACACACATGTGGTGCAGTTTACAGTTCACTGCCTGGAGTTTGTGAATGAAGAAGCAGTCGGAGCACCCTGGGCTGGATGCTGTCTGCAAACACAAAACCCCTCTGCAGCTTTCTCGCAGGTGTACAGGGGTCATTTGACAGCAAAATCTTACTACTTTTCTTGTATTCTTACGTTTGTTCTGCTGGACAAAATTTCTTGAACTGTCAAAGTGAAGTGTAGTTTATGCTGGTTATAACATTTCTAAAAACACAAATGCCTTCAAGTAGGAATCTCACATGTGATCTCTCTTCATCACAGCCTGTTCTCTCTATCAGAGCTGATAGCTATAGACTGAATTAGAAAACTGTAAGCATTGAACCAATAGTTTGAATAACAGTTTACATGTTCTATGGGTAGGGTTTATTTAATAATAAATGGAATTTCTTTTCAGTTTATCAGATACTGCAAGGGATAGACCATTTTATAATAGCTTAAAAATACAAATACTTTTTCCTATTTTTTGAAAAAGAAACAACAATAGGAGCTTGTTTTAAAATACATAGGAGTTGGTTAAATGAATGAGATGAAAATTATATGTTTTGTGACAATTTTAATAGGAATTCATCAAGGCTCAATATTAGACCCATTTCTTTCCATCAGTTTATCAATAATTGTGAAAATAATATGTCTATATAAAGATGAGCTTTAGATCTAAAGTTCATCTTCATGCAGATCACACAATACTGTGATCAGTATTGTCTCAGATAATGTTTGTATTTGTGCACTGTTCTAAGAACATATTTGAGAATATTTATATATCAAAATCGATGTTGAGAATTTAGTTAAGCTATAATTGAATATGAAAATATTATTTTGTGATTGTTTTTTTCTTAAACGTAGTGGAGCTGTATCCTCATATTTAACATCTTTATGATGGCGCATTTTCAGAATGTGAGGATACCTGATGTTTTTGTCTCTCTGAGACAGTTAAAAGCTCTTATAGCCAGAATAGTCTAACGGTTATTCCACAAATGGATTTGTACTTGTTGTATGACTCAGATATGTTTTATTTTGTATATGTTTACTAATGTATTTATTCAAGTTTTTCATAAACATTTACTTGTACCTCATATGGTTGGGCCTCTGGGACCAGGTCCTTCTACAAGAAGAAAAACAATCTTAAGGGACTTCATTACAACTTTAACCTTAGGGTCTGAGAAACTTAGCCGTTTTGAGTTTGAGATTGAACATGCTGACTAAAAATAACAGTTGACTGAATGAACATTTTTAGTTAAATCATAATTACCATAATTATCATAGTAGAAACAGCTAGCTGCAGACTATCTAACCAACTGCAAAGTCTAATTAATATACATTTTTGTCATGATTTTGTTGGACTATAAAGAGCAGAAAAGCAAAAGATAATATTCTTCTCTATTTTCCATTTTTCATCTTATAGTTCTTGTCCTAATTAATCTGTATTTAACCGTTTTTCTTTCCTAGACATTTCCAGTAACTAAAAAGCGGCTTCCTATAGCTGTATGTGTGAACTCAGATTTTTTCCCGTAACTGTGCGATTGGAACAGTGTTTTGTATACATTTTTTGTGTTTGCTTTCTGCCGACTCAAACCTCTAATCAGTGGCATCTGATGGCCATTCCTGTTGTTAACAGTGTTGTTCCTTTTAGCTGTCACCACTTGCTTTTTAGTGAAAGACACACGCTAAAGTCAGATACTTAATGCAGATAGCTCCACATACTGATAGGATACTTTTTAATCAGGTATAAATATATCAAGACCCTTTTGCAATACATTTAAAATCATATTTAAACGTATTTATAGATTTAGATTATATCTCTATATATTAGAACAGTAACAATGTGTCTGAGTAATAGAAAAAGCTGGACTTATTTTTGGTAGTACTTTGAAAAGATATTTGTTTGGCAATAAATAAACTGAAAACTACTTCCACTGTAAGAAAATATTAAGTCTATGTTTTGGACATAATGGTTCAAAAATAACAATATTATGACCATAAAAATGGCTTCTACAAATTTTCTTTATTTTTGTTTTGAATGTTTCTGTTAAAACTTGATACAGATAAACTGATAGGGGTTGTCATTGTTAAAAAAGCTATCCACACATCTTGATTAATTATAATAATAATCATTAAAATGAGGCAACCAAAGATATAGTTGAGCTATTATTGAGAATTGCTCTTTTTTACAACCTGATAAAACTTTAGATCATTTTAATGACTAACATGTATTCCTTTGATAACTCCTTTTTTGGTTTACTGTAGCTCACAGTTCCTTTTTTGACCTTTGTGGATGAAATGTCTGCATTAACAGAGTAAATCCATCATATCCTAAGCTGATTTGCTCCTCACATGTTTAATTCCTTTCGTCCTCATATCATAACTCTATTTTGGCTTTCACTGACCAATTTGTTTGGTCCAATTTTCCCACATCATCAGCCTCCCTTTGAGGCTTCAGCGGTTACATCTCTGAGCCATCATTTCACAAGTCAAACAATTGCTGCTCTGAGAAAAATCTAATTCTCACCAAATCCTCTCCCCACTCTTCTTCCTTCTGTCTAGTCTGAACAATCAACGATTTGGTAAAGGGGGAGCTCACAATCATCCAACAGAGCACCTCTCCCCCCCCTTCCCTCCCCAACGCTCTCACTCATACCCAAACACACATGCCTCGACTGCACACTTTCGCTCTCTGCTCTGTTGGCCAAATTAATACAATGCTAATGACCTCTGCTTTATTGTCTGAAGCTTCACTGCTCTCTCAAAAGGTTGACACACTTTCAAGTGATGTTTATTCACTCTGCACAGACTATAGTTAATCTGTTTAAGAAGATAACAATATCCCCCTATCCCTGCCTTATGTCCTGTTAGCATTAATGCAAAAACAGGAGGTTAAAACAGGAGACATCCCAGTGTCCGTTGATGTGTTGGTGGTATCTTGACTTTGCATTTCTCTGCAGTTGCCAGAGATGTGCTAATGAAGAAAGTCTTAGGCTCACTTGACAAATGTAGAGTATGGGGACAAGATACTGACCTAAATTGTGCTGCCATCTTTTACTCTCAGCATTGGCACGAACAACACCAAGACGGTGGGGGATTTGCATAACTAAGGGATTACGATGACACACGTTGGCCAGAGTTATTGAGAGAGCGCCAGTCTAAGTCACACTCTTGACCTAGAACCAGCAACGGCTCTGCCTCACTGCTCTGGGGGCTGTGGGAAAAGCTTGGGTGTTTGGAGGGAAAATGCCACCAATTCCATCTTGTGGGTTGAAGAAGCACGCAGACTATGTTCTGAGAAGCATTCGAGGCTCCCTCTGTTAGCAGCTGTCTGTGGCCTGGTGAGTGCTGCAGTGTGGAACAAAGTGACTCCCAGGCAGAAAGCGTTCTTCTGTGTCACTTTGTGGTGATGATTACATCATCTCTGTGAGGAACTGGACTAAACTTGGGAGCCTTCTCAACAAACACTCATTTATGTAGCAGAATGATTCATGTCAGTCATTCTCAGATGGAACTGATTAAGCCAGCTCACTTCTGCTAAAGTCAGAGGGACAGACATTGACTAGAGAGTAAAAAAAAATGACTCTGATAAATATGGTTGAAAGATTCGTAAATACAAATTACGAAAAAAACCTTCAATTTAATACAGTACTTTATACTGTGAATCTACTGACATTTCTTACAGTGTAAAGTTTGCATTTACAGTTCCTTGGAAAGATACTCACTCAAACTGAACCCTTTTTATAATTTTTCAATGTATTACATTGACTCTTCAAATGATAGAACAGCATAATTTCAACAAGATTGTGATTTAAAGAATAAATAATACATGGTTTTGTAGTTTTGACTTTTTAAAATAAAAAAGTGAAAAGTGTGCTTTTGTATTTAGCCCTTCAGATTAAATATTTTCTAGAAACTGCATTTATTTTATTTTACAGCTGCAAGTTTCTATCCTACACCTTTGCCTTTGCACACAGATAGGACCCGATCTTTAGAAGGTTTGCTAAAATGTGCAAAATTGTTTCCACACATGGATCAGATTTTCAGCAGAGCCCGCCCTAACCCGTATTTGTTTGTTTGCCTTCATATTATATTATTTCAATGACCAAACTATATAAATTCCTGCATGGAGGATATGCAGATGTAAACATTTATCATGTGCAAAGTGATTTCAAAATTGCAAACTCTAATACAGTCACAGTTTTTATGTGTTTTTTAGTACTTCTGAAAGTCAGTTACAAACTGGCACACAAAAATATCTGCAGTCATGATGGCCAAAAAGAAGGCATTGGTCCAATTCCAGACTCAACCTTTAAAGAGGCTTGTGACCGAAACCACTCTGACGAGGGAGTTAGCGACCCATCAGAGCCACCTTTTGTTTCTATTCTCCCCTTCCTTAATTTTTGATCACACCTACAGTATATTTATCCCTGTTTTCTCCTGCATCAGTTAGAACTGAAGAAGCCTCTTGGAGGAGAGGCGAAACGTCTTCTAGAAAACTTGATGTCCATTTGCCTAAACTGAACTTTTCAAGACAGAAAATGGAGATTGTATGCACTTGGAAACATATTCAGACTGTGAAAAATATCAATAGTAGAAAATTATTGTGTAAAATGGCCATTTTAAGAATAAAATAATAAATATTTTATTTGAACAATTATGAAAAGTTTAAGTGTTAAATTTAATTGGCTCTTCGATGGTCCTCCTCTAATATGTTGTTAGCTTGACTCAATCATGGAGACTATTCTGACTGCCCAAACAGAGATTATTGTGATTACTGTTCACTGCAAGAAAGATACCGATTTCTCATAACTACTCCACACTTTTAGACTTTAAAGGCTGAAGCTATTTTCAAAATGAGTCCTCATTCATGGTGTGGGTTTGCTGAATGCATGTGTATATCTTCTGCCTACGAAAAAAAGAAATATGGCACGGCAGACTACTAACCAATTGGTGAGTCCGTCTTTTCCTTAATCTATCTGAAAGAAAATCACAATCAACCCTTATCAATGCGCCATGATGGTTTTCTTGTCATAAGAAATTGCACAGGGGCAATTCAATAATTCACCTTCATGTGTCAGTCCCGCTGATTGATCGAATGATTGAGTGTGCTCTGGGGACCCATATATGATGCAGCAGTCACTGAGAGAAGCACTGGTGTGCTGCTCAGCTAAGATGAGGCCAAATCTCCGGGGACTGATGGAAGCCTGTGCTTATCCATTAGTGTCAATTCGGCCTGGGTGTTTCTTACCAGAAGAGCAGTCCCACATTTACGCTCTGCACAATGACATTGCCTGGACCCCCTTGTCACAAGCATTTTTAGCTCACTTTGGGACTGATGTGCACCTCGTTAGAGGAATCGACACTCCCCCCCTTGCTTCACGGATGCTTGACTATTAGTTTTCAGACATACTGTATATATGCTGAGCCATGGGAATACATGCAAAGGGTGTCTAACAGACAGGTTTATTAAGGAAAGATGCAAACACATCTTATTTGCTGTCTTTCTTAGTATGTGAGATGGTCCTGCATGAAGGCTTGGTGCTGGATGAAGAGTTTCACAAGCAGTTAGGCAGCAACTCTAATAAGGACTGACATCTTCCTTTGAATCCACTTAATGCAGGTGCAACTGTTGATGTTTACACCTTAGACCTTTATTTTTCTGTCACAGAGGAAAAGTGATGTTTAGCTAGGGAAACCTGATGGATGAAATGATTTATATGTTGCTCAAAGAACTCCTGATTAATTATCTGCAAAGATGTAAAGACTTCTTGTTTTTTTTTCCTCTTGAGTTGTTTTCAGAGCTCTTAAGGACTTCAAATAAATCATATCATGTTATAGAAGTTTTTTATTGATGGAGTTATTTTTGTTTTAATTGTTGTTTTTTTGCTTGCAAACACTCCTCATTAAAACCACATTAAATGGTATTTATTATTACCTGTATGGTAATAATTTGTTTGTAAACTCTACATTCTAGAAGCTTCTAATTGAAGTTTAAAGATTTTTATGACTACTCTCAAAAAGAACAAGTTTGTATGTACTATTGCGAAAATGTATATTCCAACTGTGTCTAGGATTTCTATCAAAAATGCTGAAATACATGTTATTTGACATTTGCTGACAATAGCATTTATGTTAAAGATATAGAAAATTAAAAGATGAGCATCTATATCATGCTAAAGCAGTAGTAGGCTAAAGGTTTGGAAAATTTGTCCCAAAAAATGTAAACTTTTGTTTTTTTTTTTGCACTCGGTTGCATTATTTTCAGAGCTTATACACATATTCTAAACAAAACTGTATATTATTATTTATACAGGGGAGTGTTACTTTATTCTTGATACAGCTGGAGTGTCTGTGGTACTTTTCCTCTTCAGACAAACCTTAAGTATTTGGCTCATTTTAGTAGTTTTTGAACTTTTCTATACCTACACATTTCCTAAAATCACTGTCCTGGATCCTTCCTTGACAAACAAGACAAATGGGGAATGATTTTACACTGATGTTCCTTTTGCCATCATGTTTTTTCCATCCCTGATGGTGATACTGTGCAAGCATGAATTGGGCCGTTTATGAAAGCATTTTAATGATCGTTTATTGAAATTAACAAACCCCGTCTGAAGTTTTCTTTTTTAAACCTCTGAAGTGGAAATCGTGTTTAAGATCTTAGTTTTTGACCCAAAAAGAATATGGTAACATGTGAATGGGAAAAAAATAAATTCTTTGTAAAAAACTTAGATTTGTTTTAGTTTACCTAAACGTGGAGATATTTTGGAATCTATATAGTTTTCACTGTGTTTGCACATGATTAAAAACAGCAACTAATTGCTGGCAATTGTACATTTTAATATCTTTATTTGTTCTTATTGTGATTCTAACGAATCTCAAGTATAACCTGAGAAAATGAGTGATTAAAATAGAAAAGAGCAGAACTGTGTCAAAACAAAAAAAGCAGAGCTTGTTCTCCCTTAGTCTGGCATTTTTTTTTTTTTTTTTTTTTTCAATTATC
>JAUZNJ010041048.1:0-10152 GCA_034780135.1 Jordanella pulchra | reverse complement strand
ATCTCATCAAGTCAATCTAGTCTTAACCTGATGACTTGATGAGATGAATGGAGTCTGGTGTGCTACTGCTTGGGTGTAAAGAAAACCAGCAGCCCCACGGCCCTTTCTGGAACCGGTTTGATACCCCTGGTTTAAACTGTTTTTTTTGGCCAGTGGGAAAGGGTTGTAAGAGAGAAACTTAACACTAACAAACAGGCACAACTCTATCGTCTATAATTGAATTTATTGACAGCAGCAGCCCAGCTAATTCCCCTGGATCATACACAGATCAGCAGGCCAGATGAAAGTTCAAGAAAAAAAGAGAGGAAACATAAAGTTAGAAGTTAAAATAATGCCTAATGCAGAATTGGAGAATAAAAGTAGAATGAAGAAGAATGAAGAAAATTGGTCCCTATGTCCTCCAATAGCCTAAACCTGTAACAACGTAACTATAGAGATAGCTCAGGGTAACCTGGGTTACTCTACTTGTAAGCTTTATCAAAAGGAAAGATACAAGCCTTAAATGTAGATGGGTATCTGCTTCATCAAAACTGAAAGTTTGTTTCACATGAGACAATCCTGAAAACTAAAAGATCCTCCCCCCATTCTACTTTTAGAAATTCTTGAAACCAATAGCAAACTTACAGATTGGGATCCAAGTTCTCTTTTGGGAACATGAGAAACAAATAATCAGATCAACAATATAAGATGTAAATGGCTGTTCATGTCTATATACTTCACTTACATGTGAAGAAGAACTATAAATTGTATTCTGGATTTGACAGGGAGAAGGTAAGGGTCTATATGAGTCTTTTCCCCTACAGATTCGATACCCATTTGACATAGATTGGCAGATTTATTGTAAGAGGATACATTTTTGGCATACAAATGAAATCTTTAGCCAGATGATAAAAGACAGTTTAAAAGCTGCATGACACCTGATAAGTAAGCTATGCATTGCCATTAATATAGTTGCAATCCTTAATCTATACCTACCTGTTCATGGATTTGCAATAAAAGTGCCTATTTGTTTTGGCTTAAGATAGAAGCTATAACTGTGACATGATGCAGAAAGTTATTTACAATTTAAGGAAAAACATGAGAAAAGCTCCAAACACTTCACTGTGTCATTGAATACTTCCAACTGGGCTTGTGTCATTTATTAACTTTTATCTTCCTTCAGTTAAGGGTTTTGAGTCACAGTATTTCCAACAGCTGTGTTTTTGGCATCATCACTGGACATATTAGAGTTTCTGCCCTGTCAGAAAGCAGGCAAAAAACTGCTTGCACTGGTCCATAAAAAGTGGGTTTAAGCCCTTTTAGACAGGTACCGATGGCAAAAGTTACTACAAACAGCGTTCATAGGTCAGTGTAAAGAAATTAAAAATGAAGTAGACCTTAAATCCAGGAACTTTCCACAAGGCTAATGCGGCAGGACAGTAAAAGAAAAACCTTAATCAAGACTGATTTAACACAATGGACAACGCTGGATCATAACTAAGGACTACTGATTTGAGAAATGCAGAGAATAAGATTAATTTAGCAAAAAAAGGCAATAACACATTGGAAACTGATGTGAGAGCATTGTTACCTCTGCCAAGGATGTTATACTTGTTTGTTTGTTTACAAAATAACTAAAGTGTTGGGTGGATTTTTGCTCAAATTTTCACAGAAGTGGAGTATTGAGCGTACTTTGAGAAATTGTGATATTTTGGTGACATTTTTTGGTGCTTGGCACAGGTCTGCAATCTTTTTTCTTTTCTGCTTTTCTAGTTAGCTCTGTAGCTTAAACCAGCAGCCTCCACCTGCTGGTTTAAGCTTCTTGTTCGACTTTATTTTAGTCGGAACTGAACCAAAGACTGACCTTGGCTTCAAATGGTGCAAAAATACCATTTCCAGACTTGATAGATAACTTGTAGACTAATATTCTGATATCCTAATGTAATATCTTATTAATCAATGATGAAGAGCGTCAAAGCAGTTGAATACTGATCCAAAACAACAGCAACATTTTAAGTGTACATTTGAGTCATCTTTTTTTTATTATTATTTTTTTGTTTACCTTGGATGAATTTTCTTGCTGAGAAACTGGATTATGTATGACAGGATCTTCTTAAAGGGGTAGAAAATCAAAGCCCACTGAATCTTTGCTCCATACACATTGGCTCCTGGATGAAAGACTTGGCCAAAGTTTGTGAACTAAAACCAACACTGGAGAGGTGTTTTTGTCTTTCTCTGTCAATTTTTTTGTCGAATTATCTGCTCTTATGCTTCTGAAAAAAAACAACAACAAAAAAACAGTAATGCTGATTTCTAGATTTTTTTTGTGGGGTCAAATCCCAAGCATTGCTCGCAAATATGTCTTGGAGAAAAGAACAAACTTGTGGCCTGGTTGGCACAGCTGTGGTGGCAGAGCCCTTAAAGTGGTTTGTGCTGGTGCACAGGATTAGGAGAGAGCAAAGAGAGTTGTGTGTTCTTGAAAATGTGTGCATGTTTGTGTTGGTGCTGGAGGCTAGCATGTGGTGAGGAAAAAAGATTCACACCTCCATGCATGCACGCTGCAGAAAACCTGCTAACCGTTGCATTTACAACTTTTAGTATGGTGAGGTAAACACATTTTTAGCGTAGGGACCTTCTGTCTGAAAGCCTTTTCTGAGCAAGAATATATATAAAGAGAGAGAGAGAGAGAGAGAGATAGATAGATAGATAGATAGATAGATAGATAGATAGATAGATAGATAGATAGATAGATAGATAGATAGATAGATAGAGTTGGAAATGGTAATTTAAGGCTACACTACCAGTTCTTCTCAAAAAGATATAAAAGTGTGTCCACTAAGATTATGCAAATCCATTAAACACTAAATTTAGACCTTCTAGTTTTATTAAAGGCATGTTATTAATAATCATGATCCCAATAGAAGAAAAATTAATGTCAGTGGCAGATTTTTCTTTCCCATAAAACATTCTGTGTTGTTAGCTGAAAGAGAAGGGAAAAAGAATGCAGAGGAAGCTTTAAATCCTTGTCAAGAAGAAACATATTAGGCTTGAGCAAGATGTTCATTTTGGAAACATGGTACAAAGGTAGGTACGCTGGTCCATTAATTACAATAATCACATCGTAGGTGTTAGAATAATTCATTAGCTCAGATTTAGTTAAGGCTTCATTTAATAAGTCCTAGCTGGTCAGGAGAAGACGAGATGTGTTACGGGAGGATGGGGGGAGGTAAAGCAAAAAAGAAAGAAAAGAGGAGACGGAGGGATAGGGGTTGGGGGTGTCTATTAAACTATAAGGCCTAAATTGTCAATTTGTATTTGAGCGTTCCACTGGGGGAATGGTTCCATCCCTTTTTAAGAGATATATCATTTTATAAAAGACCAAAGGGAGGGAAACAGAGACAAAAAATGGGGGATGGAAGGATGGTTGTGAGATAGGGGAGGAATGGAAAGAGGGAGTTACAAAGGAGGGGTGGCTGGTTAGGGAATCAGTTTTGCCTACTATATTTAACTGACCCATAAATCTGTTTTTAAATTCCCCTCCATTTAAAAACACCCAAGCGAACTGGAAAGGGAAGAAGGTGCGGGAAGGAAAAGACAGTAGGAATTCTCTCTTTATGCAGCGGCTGTTAAGTACCACAATCCATGCATAGCCAGCGCTACATTTATCCTAACAATGTAATTGGTCCAGCTCCCTAGGCTGGTGGCTCAGTTACTGGCCCTCCCTCAGGTCCCCCAATATGTGTGCACGGGTTGGTATGTGCGTGGGTGAGTGTGGGGTGTACGTGTATGTGTGGCCCTCCCTACAGGCCTAAAATAAAGTGAAATCAGTGATTTCAGTTGAGAATGAGACTCACTGGGGGCAGGATTGCTAGCTGTGCTAATGCTAACATTAAAAATACACATCTGCTAAAAACAATACTGTAGGGCTATGGCTATGTCTGTTTCCATATTTGTATGAACATGTAGGTACACAAAAGTTGGTTGGGAGTAGAGACATGGTTTACACCATGAGCAACAGATGGAGAAACAAAGGATTCACTCACACACTTGAATAGTCTAACGCAAACATCTATGCACTACCACACCACCTTCTCCTTTTCCTCATCCTGTCTTTCTGTTTGACACATAGGCGTACTGTACATGTTCACTATTTGCAGACACACACATCACTTCACACACAGAGATTTATGTCCCCCCACACCCAACCCACACATACACACTGTGTTGAGCTTCGGTGCAGTTACAATGAAAAGGACAAAAGCTTTACCAAGTGAAGCAACCAATAGGGAGCTAAATATCTGAAACAGAGGGGGGCATGCAACAGAAAATGAGGGTGAGGTCTGGTAAGTAGTAAGAGAGGTGAATGGATAAGGAGGGGATGCACTGATGGGGTCAAGCAGAGGTGGCAGAATAAGAGCAAATGGTTGTAAAATGATTGGTGAAGCAGGTAAATGCAACTATGCATCTAATATTTGACTTCTTTGGTTTAAATTAAAAAGAAAATCTCATTTGACTTTAAGGAGATTGTATGAATTAATGAAGATCTAGGAAAAGAAGATAAATAAAAAGAAACAATATTAGGAGGGGGCAATTGAATATCCATTGTCTATGTTGGCTATTTTGCAATTCATCCTGGGGGAGATGGTGCTTATTTCCAGAGGCATAGTACACCCTAGACAGGTAGCCAGTTATTTACAGGGCATCGCAGATCAAACAATTTTCCACACACAAAATTCCCCCCTCATCACCAAGTTTGTATTTCTATCCATATTGACTTTACATTGACTTACACTCAATTTAGTTTCTAAATGTATGCCTAACACTGACATCTACCCAGCCAATTCCCTAAATTCCCTATTTTACCTAAAGTTAATTCACATCTTACCTCCAAACTGATGCCTGTTGGTCCTCAAAAGGTTAGTAAATATACCAAAACTCTCCTAAATAGGTAACATAAACATGTACACACCAAGACACATACATTCTCCTTTTGCTAAATGTACTGAGGACCATGTGTTGACTCCCAATGACTTTATTTGATTTTCAGTCATTTTCAACCCTTTTTATGCCCCAACCCTGAAATTAACCCTGAAAGTAACCATTGCTAGTGCATACCTCACCCTAACCTTAACACAATCCATAACTTAGCCCTAAAGCGTTTTGCCCTAAATATTGGGAAAATAGCTTCTGAGGACCAGCACAATGTCTTCACTCTACAACAACCGGTCCTCAATTTGATGGTGAAATCAGAACAAGCATGCACACATGCACACAACTTACTGAAGTTTATAGACCAAAACCTGACAGTCATATGTATGGACTGTGGGAGGGAGCTTCGGTACCCTGAAAGAACAACTTCCAGTCGTATGGCAATGCTGCTAAAACCTAACCCTTTATGAAGATCCAACATTGGAACATGACCAATTAGAAAAAAAAGAGGAAAGGGAGGACAAAAAAAATGGTGAGTATGAAAAAGACAAGTCATAGGTTTTGAAAAGAGGACAATGCAGAAGCTGCATAATAAAATTGCCTCTAATTTAGAGAATTCCAGCTGGCTAAAACTACAGGGCCTGAGCTTTCAACATATCTAAAGCACCTTAATGCTGCTCATGCGGACAAAGATACACACATATCCAAACGCACAAACTCACCCACGCTGTACCTCAACTCTTTCATAGACATAGATCCAGCTAAGAAAAGATGGCCAGTTATATAAAATAGTACATTTAGAATTTATGGTTGCTTTGAACTGAACTGGTATATTATTGTAAACACCTGAATGAGAAACGGTAGAGATTATTAACCATGAAACTCATTTAGAATCAAAATTAATATGGTCAAATGTTTGGTTGATTCCTCCTTACGTGTGTCAGTGTGAGCGCGATAATCTACTGGCTCAATCCTTTACACTACAAGTATTTAACTGACATATACAATGGATTCCCAGTGTTACCGTACAACCTGTGCAGCATTTCAAAGAATAATAGGTGTATGCACAATGCCACATTTACCATTCAAATGCATGCGACTGAATGGGTCATTGTAAAAAAAAAAAATCGATATCTTATTTTGTATCTTTGATTGTAACCATGATGGCCCCGAGCTTTGGCAAAGATGTCAACAGAACAACACTGGAGGTATTCAAATCTGATTTAATCTATCCTTCCATATATATACATGAAAGAGATAATATTAAAAACAATGAGCATAAGAGGTAAGCAGCAGGTGAAAAGCAACAAAACACAGGCAAATAACCAAAATCGCATGCAAATTGGGAAAAGAAACAATGCTATCATTAAAAGGACATACAATGGCAAATGTAAGATACATGTATGCGAAAAAATAAGAGAGGTCCGTAGCAAAAGCACTAGAAGCAAAGTGTATTCCAGAGTTTACATCCCTTTAAAATTAGGAGCTTAATATTAAGGTTTTCATTATGCACTGCTTCTCAAAAAAGAATATAAACGATGTGAACCTTTTCACATTTTGTAACATAACAACCAAACACTTTGATGTATTTTATTCATAATGTATTACATGGATAAACACACAGTTAGGCACAAGTGAAGTGGAAATGCTAATCTATGTAATAAAAAAAAGTGAAACCAACTGCCTTTACAATTACATTTATATAGAATCTAGATTTTAGTAATTAAATCTAAATACAAAAATAAATATTCAGTACTTGAGACATCTTAGACAAAAATCAGTTTTCCTCAAGTTCAACCAAACAGTCAAAATCCATATCGGTATCTAAATAATAAATCAAAAGATACAGGAAGGGTTTATTGGAATAGTTTGAATAGTTTTTATCAAAGTATTTTCATTAGTTAGAAAGACCAAAGTTTGTGACAAATTACTGTTCACAGACAAGTCTATCTAATCTGAGAGTCATAGTGCAGAGAGGAAGGAGTAAAAACTGATGTCTCCAAGAAAGCTTACAAAACAAAATAATTGGACTTCACCTCCTAAACAGTTTAAAAGCTTGGAACAGCTCCTTGTTAATTTTAAACTGAGAAAGCCCTTTGGATAAAGGATAACATGTTTTCAACCACAAATATTAAAGTCCAGTTGTTTAGTTTTGTTTTTACCATTTTTGGACTATGTTTTAATGTGTTTTGAATGAGAATCTTTACCAGTAAAAAATGATGTATTCTACTTGCAAAACTCAATAGGCATTCCCCCAAGTACACACAGCAGTAATTGCAGTAGGAGGTGGTTTTCTTTGTTATGATTGAGGGATTAACACAAATACACACCAGACCTTTTTCTTTTGAAAGAAAAAGATGATAATAATAATTAACCAAATAAAATAAAACGCATGGATTTCTTTGTTCCACTTCATAATTATGCAGTCTTTTATATTGGTCTATCACATAAAATATCAATAAAAAAATGTACTAAAGTTGCTTCTTAATTTCAGCAGGTTTCTTCGAGTCTCATCTGGAATCTATTCCCAAGATGTTTATCCACATCACATATCATATAATACATGAAATAAGCTATGTAAAGAAAATATGATTTGCCTGTATAATAAAGTAAGAAAAATGGCCTTAATTGTTTTGGAAGTCTTTGCCAACAGTATTCTCAGTCACTTTGCTGATAATAACAAGTTTCCAGCTGTCATTATTTGTCCTAAACATATTGTCAGCCAAATGTAAAGAAGTGAGCAGAATCCAAATGCCTGAAAGTTGAAGTAAAATTCCTTTTCTCCGAGGCTATGTTGCAGTAATGGCTTAAAACACAGCTGGATTAGAGCCTCTGATGTTTACGACCAATAAGGTTTCCCATCTGCAAATAATGCCCAAACTATATTTTGTTACCCTCCTTCATTTGGTTAACCTTAAGTCTTTATGGTTACTAAGGGGTGGTTTAGGGTGATGGCATTTGACTCGAGACGAGAGCCAGAGACAATGCTGACTAATTTGTAACATCTGGCAAATTTTATGAGAAAGAATGAAAGACAGAAAAAAGGGATGCCAGGTTGGCAGGTGGGGAATGAGGAGCAGTCAACATTTAATTTATACAACCACACACATGCACATCTAAGTAATGACTAGATTTCTCATAGCCAGGGGTGTGGTAACTACTGAAGCCAAGTCGCTTGTCTCAGAAAGTTACTAAACAAACATTTATACAATTGCATCCATGCAGTCAATAAACCTAAATGTGGATTAATTCATATTTGACAATTAATCAAATATGATTGATTGACCATATTTGGGTGTGGGTGTGCTAACTGACCAACATTATTGGTTTTTGCCAGCAGTTTTTAGAATGTAAGAACTTGGTCATTGGAAGCAGATACAAGTGTTTTACAAGTGACACAACAGTAATTCAAGATTGTGTGTTTTAATCTTACTGCAGCTTTTGAATAGGGACTCTCTACCTTCACTACGAAGAATTGCTCTCATAATCACATGAAATGAAACCATCATGTCACACAAAACAACATAACAGGCACATGCAGCACACATGAACACAGTTTGCTACATGTTCGAAGAGTACCATGTAGCAATCACCCATGTGATGCGCACCAGGGTGAGAGCAACAGCAATAAATTGGATTTCCCAAGGATGATGGTGTGATGAAAGATTGTGTGTTTTTCTCATCTACCGCCAGTGCTGTTAGAGCAAGGCGAGATTAAATAAAACCTTGCCCAAGTTTCAATAAATGCATTATAACAATTGCATTTCCTTGACAAAGATTTAGGGACTGGTGTGATGCGATTGGATTACTGGGGAACATTGAGCTTTTTTAATGCTGTTTTTGCTCGGCCCTAAGTTGAACGTACACCTCCACTTGAGGAAGTTTAAAGGATTTCTCTCTTCTCAACATGTGGTTAGGGACTTTGATGACGATGATAGAGGGGGTTTTTGCTATTTTCTCAGTTCATCAGTCTTCATGCAATGAACAAAACAAACGAACATTGCATGATTGTCTTAATAATTCCTGTTTATTCTTTACTGCAAAGTAGAATAAGTATTGTCTTAAATTTGTGTTATGTGCTCTCTTCAAATCATATTACGACTTACAGATCAAATAGTGATTTTCCTACATAATTAGCAAATTTTCACAAACGGAAATATTGCAGAAGTCTTAACACTTTTACATTACCATTTTGCTGTTCAATATTGCACAATATGATCTATGAAAAATATTTTCTTAATCAAATTTAAACAGTAGACACTATGCACTAAATATTAATGAATCAATGTAGTTTTCCCATTTTCAGCACAGTTGATAATCAGGCTATTTTCTGTGAATGCAACAAGACAAACATTTTTAGTTTATATTAATAAAGATGAGTAAATATCACAGCAGACCTATTTGCACTTAAAGCATAGAACTGTGATAAACTAACAACAAGGGTTAATTAATCAGAATTTCAATGAATCACCACCACAATTCTCATCCAAGCAAAACCTGTCTCATAAAATACTAACCTCTTACTATCGACATCTGAAGCGATTAGGATGTAAAGGATATTATGTTTGACATCCACTATAAAAGTTTGAGACTCTTATTTTGTAGGATGAAAGGATGTGTTTATGGAGTTGTCCTGCTGTGTTGATAGGGTCTAAAACAAGGGCTATTGCTAAGTTGTTGAAAATACAAGTGGTTGCAGAGGGACTTAACAGAGAGTGATAAGAGCTGATATTACATAACTGGATTACCTTTTAAGCTCATGATAGTGGGGGTCTACCATGTAAAAATATTTTAAGCATGTATTATTTTTAAAACCTTTCTAATTCTCTTTATGATGCTTAGTGGACAGATATGGATATATTCCTCTCGATGTTTTATCTTATTTATTTATTGTTTTTTATATAACAATGCTGAACTTACATGTTTTTTTTTAAATATAACAAAAGTCTTGCCTTACTCTTCATATTTCTTGGTCTCTTGAGCTGGATGTGCTATTACACCTTTGAAAAAATAGGTTGTATAGGAAAACATTTTAAGTGTAGTTACAGGAATGGGAAGAAACGTCAAACAAATACATTCAAAACTATAATGTAAATCTATTTCTTTAAAGTCAGTTGGGCCTTTTTTTCTCATCTTTAACTTGTACCTTGTTAAACTTGTCATGAGAAATGTTGGGATCCGGAGCCTGTCGCTCCATCTTTCCTCCAGCAGAGCGCGCCGTGGGTCTCCTGGGCTGGAGCCCTC
>JAUZNJ010041047.1:0-10153 GCA_034780135.1 Jordanella pulchra | reverse complement strand
AACGAATTACAGTTACTCTTTTTTTGTAATTAAATTACGTAACGTCGTTACATGTAATCCGTTACTACCCAACACTGTGTATATATATATATATATAAAAAGTCATATGAAATGTATGTAATGAACTAACCTTGGCAACATTGTTATCTCAAACTCGAGGAAAATATTGCATTCAAACCATATACAAACAAACAGACTTGAAGGTACCTTCATCTTCCTTAGGCAGAGCACATAATGGCAGATGTATGACAAATAAGTCAGTTTTATAGAGAAACCCTGGAAAAACACAGTCTTTCAGCAGAAGCAAGGGAAGTAATGGAGGCCAACTATACTTAACCTCAGCTCCATATTACACATCCACTCTGTGAGCTATTTCAGCAGCTGCAGGAATGGAGACAAACACATGTGCATGAACACAGAACTTAAATAGATACACGAGGATTAACAAGTGGCTAATAGCAGGCGGTTGATGGACTAGTTCCATTATTCCTCCCATTATCTGCTGCTGGCTGTTTGTGTTACAGTCACAGCAGAGGCAGGTGTCTTTGGGTTCAATCCAGGAACATTTTTGATCACACATGAACTAAAGCTGAAATGGCTTGTTTGCTTTACTGATCTGAAAAAAAATATGAAATAAAGAAAAAAAAGCTTTGAACATTTTAAAGAAAAAAACTTCCTACAGACGCTTTATTTTGCATCACGGCAAATGTATCGCTTCTTCAAATGAGAATTATTTCAAAGTTTTGTTCAAATTTAATGAACTCCTCATCAAGACAGCATGTGTTGTAAATATCAGTATATCTGCATGTTCCAGAATGACGGATCCCTCATAGGCTCCATGTAGGATTAGACCTCTGCAGGGATTTTTCTGTGGTGTAAACTTTTCATGTGTGTCCATCAATGGTGTGATGGCCCTGTGGTCGGCAGGCGAATTAGCCAGATCCTACACCCCCTCTCGCCATTTACCACTCCTATTCCTTTATAACCTTTAATAGGATATAGTGCGGATTATGACCGTTCTGTTGTATGTCAGGGGACTTCCTGCCCAACACAGTAAAGATCGAATGATAACTAAAAACCTTTCCCAATTTCATTTTTTTCCTAATGATTTAAACCAAAGGTCTAACTAGTTACTTTACTCAGTCACATTTACTTGAATAATTTTTTTTTGTTTTTAAATGCTTTTAGGAGTAGTTTTACAATACTGTACTTTTTACTTTTACTTGAGTAAAAACATTTTAAAGTATCACTACTTTTACTGGACTAAAGACGTGTCTATCCATTGTGAGTAGCAGCTTCACTTAGCAAAAATAAGCTTGATTTAAACAAATATGCATCACTGAGAGACACACTTTGATTCTTTTTGTACTTTAGGCTTATTGGTTGAATTTATCTCCATGACAGTTGGAGGTCAAGTAATAATATAATAAACAGAACATTGTAATTTAACCTTTTCTTACATATTATAACAATTGATTTTGTAAGTTTTTATACCTAAAAAAATATTTAATCAGTTGTTATGATCATGGATAGTACTCAGTTACAGTACTTGAGTAGCCTTTTTAACAACTACTTTTTTACTCTTTGTTTAGATGCTTCTTTTTACTGTTACTTAAGTAAAATATGATAAATTAGTGCTACTTTTACTTTTTTACTACTTTTTACTTTTAAAAAAACACTTTTTAAAAGTAAAACTTTTGATATTCTACCCACCTGATTCAAACCATACAACTATCCAACCGTATCTCCATAGTTTGAAATTATAAATGAAATAGTTTCAATGAATAAACCACTTTTAGAGGGTTTCTTTTAAACAAATGTTTTGATAGAAATGTTTAATTTTACTAGTTTGTAACCAGTTAGTGTATAAATAAATAATGGTGGTCCTTTATGAATTAAATTGATTTTAGTTCATTGTGTTACAATATAATGATTTACTGCTGGCTAACAACAAGGTTCCCTTCTAACCTGGTCATGATCTGGGCAGATAAATGGGTAGGGAGTGGGGAAGTTGTATTCAACTGCGGCAATAAAAGACACTTATATTTGTTGAGAGGTCTGAGTAACATTACTACTGCTATGGCAGATATTAGTTCTGTTCAGATTTTTCTACTTTAGCTCCTATTTCTACCCTCATCTTAGTGCCTTATGGAACAAGGCTTTTATTTCAGAAGAGGGGACCATACAGCCTCTATTTCTCTCAGTAGTCTCAAAGTTGCCCTCTCAAAGCCCCTTCTGTTCTGTTCATAATGTTGCAGTTTTTTTGTCCTTTTCTTTCCTTCAGATTTTTACTGTAAAACTCTGGAGGTAATGAACTGTGTATATCTATCCATCTATCTTGTATTCAGATAATTGTGTGTTTTATATTCAGAATGCTTTTAAAATAATGGTTGAATGTGATTTGGAAAAGAGATAATCACAACTGAAGTCTCTGAAATATGAAGGAGGCAGTGGCTGTAAAGACTGAAGCTGTGACAAAACAGCATGGGGAAGCTCTAACGCCGGAGCCACATTAACCAAACGCGTGATGTGATCTGTTGTTGAAAATGATGTGCGAAAATTCCCGTAGAGGGTAATATGTCTGAGGGACAAGAACCATGCAGGAGCTCAGTGTCTTCTTTACAGAGCTTCTCCTCAACAGTGAGCTAAAATCGGTCTTTCCCATTTATTACTGCCGACCAAACCCTTCTCTTACTCATTTTCTGTGAATCTGCTGTTACAGAGTTTAAGCTTTAGTACAGAGTAATTCAACGGAGACGCAGCAAGGAAGAGAAAATGAGGCTAATAGGATGTACTTATTAAAACGTTATGATTTCCAAATTCAGCCTTAGTAACTTTTTCAAAAATTCTGTTAACTATTTTGTCAGACATATTTCAATTATTATCATTTTCTTTATCTGGATAAAACACACTTTTTAACCCTCTTCTATCACAGACTGGAATAATGACATCCTCGTGTACAGCAGGTCTAGACGGTGGTGCTCAGAAATACTCTATTAATTACGTTTGTCTGACAATTACTTTTGGTAGTTGTGATGATGGTAACATTACCCTCTTTTTTATAGCTTCCAATTCTGCCTTAAATTAAAGTGCAATTTCGCAGCTTTTCAGTAATCTGGTTTACCTTTGATCATTTCCACATTAAAATCTAAAATACTACAATTTGCCAAACCGTAGATTACTTTAAGTACCTGTGTTTAATGGAAGAAGAGAAGAGGAGAGAAGAGAAGAGAAGAGAAGAGAAGAGAAGAGAAGAGAAGAGAAGAGAAGAGAAGAGAAGAGAAGAGAAGAGAAGAGTAGAGAAGAGAAATATTCTTAATTTTCCCACAGGTAAGAAATACAAGACAAGACTAGAAACAAACTGTGCTCAAAAAAACACTTGAGGTAAATACCAGTCAAAAAGACAGAATTCAGCAAATAAAATAAAAAATGTATAAAGTTTTTTTATCAGGAAAAACTGTATAAAGAAAGGACATGATTGTAATTCAACTATTTGGACAGACAATAATGTGCAAATAGATGCAGGGATGTAAAAACATGAATTAGAAGATAAATACTGTGCAAAGCATGACATTGATGTGAGTCCATTTGGATGCTTCCTGCAGGTGTTGTGCTTACAACTTTCAGACAGACTCAGAAGGGTTTTTATGGCAGATGTTCTTCCTGTTTCAGCCATAATTTGAATCTTGGATTCCGTGCAGCAAGGAGGCAGACAGCAGCTACACCCCAGGACGCCTGTATTGGTATCAATGTAAAAATACTCATTGAGCTTGTTTGGAGTAATAATGATTAGCTCTTAGCTAAGTTAGCTCCTGCCTAGTTAGCTTAGTTAGCCAGAGACAATTTTTAAAGTTAAATAGGTGAGCTTTTAAGAACGGTAGTCCGTTTAGAGCATAAAAACATATCAAGTGCTGAACAATGACCTGAAACATCATACATCATATAAACATTTAATCTTCCTCAAAATAAGCCAATACTTAGGTCAAAATTGCTTTAAAGGCACATCATTTGGATTTAAAGAAAATAATTTTCATTTACATACTATGGCTTAATCTGTTACCTATACCACCCTCTGTTTATTTTTTCATGCTCATATAGGAAATTCCTTCAGGGAGCCTACAACAGCAGTGCAGCGGCTCAAAGACGAGTTAGATGGTGTTTGATTATGTCAGCCTTATGCCGTCCTTTGTATAATATAATCCCATCACCAGTTTCACAGATAGCTGACTGCTAATTTTCCTAATTACCAATGAGCCTCACTTTTGAATGCTGCAGCACAAACATACGGTTGTGCACACACTCCTGTGACTTCTCCTTCGTTGATATAAGGCAGCTTCTGTTTCTAGTCGACTGATTGGGCGTCAAATCTAGAAATCGAAAAATAAGAAAAATTGAGCAAATCCAGAAGAATTACAAGGTCAGGATCAGTTTTAACAGTTCTTACAGCAGGGAAAAAACTGCCTTGCTCCTCCTGAAGTCAACATTTAACAGCTGGATTCTGCTCTCCAGCATCAACCCTACACAGCTATACTTTTTATTTTACTTGTTACTCGTTTTATCTGTTCCCTTAGCTCTACAGCCCAAACTATATTTCTTACTTTTTTTTATAAAGTTTTAACATAAAAGTGTATAAAAAAGTAAGAAATATAGTATTCAAAGTGATTTATAAACTTTTCTTTTGTCAGTGTTGCGAGAACTGTTGCAAACTTCATAATCTCTTATAGCGCTGAAATTGAATCCTCCCAAATATGCTAACAAGAATAATCATGTTCAAATACACATTGTCAGTGCAAACAAAAACTCAGCACTGCGTGGACATGTGCAAGCACACTCAAGTTGCATGGTTGTTAGTTAGGCTTCAAGGACACAATGAGCTATGAGCCCTGGATGACGGATGTCAAGCCGGATCTCTCAGACCCACTATGTGATGTGTTTTCCACCTGAGTAAAGAGGCATAAATCAACAGATTCTCGCAGCATGATTCTGTGACCAAACTGGTTGATGTTAAGCTGCAAAGCAAAGTTTCTGGAATAACAATGTCTGCATGGTGTGCTCTTTTATCTAACAGACACATCTGAGGGATGGCTGTGCCATGTCAAACAAAGACTCTTTGTTGCTGAGTTAATTCTATCTCCAAATATGTAACATATAAAAATATATTTGTGAGAAACTTGACTTGTCAGTGTAATTTTCATATTCCAAATTACAGATTAATAACAAAGATTTTGAACATTACCTGCTTGATTTCACATCTTGCTTGGGATGTCTCAGCAACCAACCTAATGTTGTTGTTTTTTTGTGTGTGAGTTTTCTGTAAAGCAACCCTCTGGATTTCATATACTAATTTGAGCTTTGCAATCTTTTCAATGTTTAATCTGTTAAAAATAAAATACCCAGAAAATTTTCACCAATTTGTGAGGTTTAATGAATAGCAACCATGTAAAAATTGTGTTTTACCTATTCTTTGTGGCTTTTATACACACAAGTAATAATAGCATTAGAAAATCACCTCTAATATCTGAATGTGCCTGTGTAGTGACATTGTTTGGTTTGTATTTCTACCTTTAGCTGAAGTTCAAATATTCTGTGGAGTTAAACTACAAAAATAAATTAGACTGATCATAAAAGGGGTCTATTTAAAACTTTGATAATCTCCTCTAAATAAAGTAAAGCTTTACGATCAATGTATAAAGCGTAAGACACCACTAAAAAGATTCAATATCATAATATACCGGACAGTGATTCTAAAATGTTAAAATAGTTTTTGCAGAAGATACACCTCAAAGGAGTTTATTTATGAGCTCAGTCACATAGGCCCAAAATGTAGGGCAGCACATCTAAAACAGCTTCATTTTAAATCTTTGAAATTGAAAATTTGTACTGGCACTTGTCTTTTGCATATCAGGATCATGAGGCAGCAGTCTCAGCAGAGATGCCCAAATTTCACTTTCCTTAAACACTTCCTACGACTCCTCTGGGGGAAGCCCGGGGTAGACCAGGGGCAGCCGAGGCTCCAGTGTGTCCTGGGTAACCACCTGGGCCGCTTCCAAGCAGTACATGTATTTCCTTTTTATATGTTATCCTTTTAATTAAAATGTATATTGTTCTGACATGCTCCTGTAATGCCTTGATGCCTTTTTTATACAGCTGGAAATGGATGCACGAAGAAAAATGGCTGCAAAAGCAAATTAAAAAACAAACAAAAATGAATAGCAAGCACAAAAATAATGCTAATACACTAAACACGTGGAAAGGAAAAGTGTTCCAAAAAATAAATGTGAGAGAAAATATAGGGAGACAATGCACAAACACAAAAGGAGCTGCAAACAGAAACAGGATGCTAGAACACTACCTCAGAAAATACATGCAAAGAAGAAGTGTCATCTTTTTTTTTTCTGATCCATACAACAAACTTCTGCTTATGGCCTTGGCCACAGATGACCCAAGTTTGGAACACAGTGATGGTCACTGTCTATCTAATAAAGGAAAGAAAAAACAACCAAAAAAAGCCCTATAATAGTTTTTACATCTCTTGGACATACCTCTGACAGGAACATGTCAAAGCAACAGCTGACCTTCATGTCCCTACGGTGTGTTCTCTGTGATACGCCTCCAGGTATCGGCGGATTGAAAACCAACCGAGTCAGGAGTGTCAAAAATAATAATGAGAAAAAAAGGTTAGAATTTTATTGGTTTAACCTCCATGACTGAAACTTTCCATCCAACCTGCTTTCCATCATCTCATGGTTTTCATGAAACATCCCCTTTTTTTGCACCCGTTGTAAACCATGTAATAGGACTCAGCAATGGTTCTGGAATATAATTTGCTTAAAAATGTCCTGAAAACAATTACCTGAAAAAGAGAGACAGTTGTTTTTATCTCTCGTTAGCTTTCACTGTTGTTTCATTCAAATGGCCAGCCTGATCTACAGCCAGCTGGTGTCCAGAACCTGCAAGAATCCTGATGAACATTTTATGATGTATTGTCAGTGAAAAAGAAGATTTCTGAATAACAATAGATGTGCTTTGCTGACTGTAGCGTAACAGAAATTCAAAACAATCACTTTTGTGGGAGTTCATCCTTATCAAAGGGTCAGTTTACATGTTAAAACTTAATTTATATTTAAGTTTCACACAAGCTTAAATTAATCACAGAAAGAACTTGCTTTCATTCATTTTCTTAATCTTAAAATAAACAAATACTTTAATGATAGATTTTGAAGTCAAGTCTCTGCCAGTGTAATTTATTCTGTTTGATCATCTCTGCTTTTCTTTCCTGAAATGAAACATTATTATAATTTGATACAGCAAAATTACAACAACAACAAAAAACCTCTATTTCACATATTAATATATTTTCCTTTTAAAAACCAAACTAGTTATAGATTTTTCAGTATAATATGCCAATTAAAAATATGATCTTGTTATCTGACCTTTTTAAAAGTCTAATCCTTTTTCAAAGACTACAATAGTGAAATGCTGCAATCTCGGAGAACAGAGAAAAGCAAAGTACAAACATGCTCCACAAAAACACTACTTTAACAAAGTCAGTTTTTGTAGGCAATAAAATTAATTATATTTCACTGTTCACCATCGGGGCTGAGGTTCAGGAGGAAGGGTGGCCCTTCTGGTCTGGCTGTAAGGTTTGGGGGGGTGATCAGGGCTGAGGCTGGCATTTCTATGACTACCCAGACAAATTGGACCTCTGTATTTTGTCTCTGTTTCTTTTTTCATCATATCTGAAGTATTCCCAAATTAATATCCAGTTAACTTTTGTTTATATTTTAAGTAAACAATTTTAAAAAATGTAAAAAATTTTAAAGTAAATCTGTTGGACCTCTCTTTGACAATAAGAAAACAATACTGACTACACCACAAAACAGGGCACTTAGGAAAAAAAAAATATAATAAATAAGATAACAACATGGTGTGAGTATTATTTCACCTAAAGGGATTCGAATTCAAATTTTGGGATATTAAGTTGTGTGAGACGTTCAGCATCAGTAGCTGCAACTGTTTCCTTAAGGTGCGTTCAAGTCGAACGTATTCTGGATTTCAAAGCATCTGATTTTCATACTTTACATGATTTTCATTTATGGGGGGTGTGATTAAGCAGCTTCAAGAGATCCTGTGGCATGTCTGAGCATCAGGAGAAGTGCATCTGAGTGTCTGGGTGTCCAATTGTCAGAGCATTCAACACTGAAGTTCAGAAATCAGTAGTTTTGCAGTCACCGATCAGAAGAACTACTTCAGGAGTGTTTTAGGTGACAGACACTACATCCAAGCCGTGATCGCTTCAGTAGAGCTGTCTGCATATGAAGAATAAATAAATAGAAAAGCATAATGTTATGTACAAGGAACAGAGAGAAAGCTCTGATCATTCTTACTGAACAAAAAATAAATCTAATTAACAGTGGTGAAACAGTTTATAAACACATACTTAAAAAAGAAGTTAAAACAATTTTTCAAGTGCCAATCTCCAGCAGTCAATGGGCGAGAGGAGGAGTACACTCTGGAAAGGTCGTCAGTCTGTCGCAGGAGAACGCACCTAAAAAAATATTTGATATGCCGAACAGTCATGACGCGGAAGCCGGGATACCCGGAGAGAACCCACGAATGCACAGGAAGAATCTACAAGTTCCCTGCAAAAAGACCCTCGTTTGGGACTCAAACCCAGAACCTTCTAGCTGCAAGGCAGCAGTGCTATAAACTGTGCCACCTGATGGTGGTATTTCAAACAGTTTCATGTCCAAAAGCCTGAACTATTCCTTTACTGTCAGCTTGGGTTCAAATAATTACCCTTAATTAATGAGTTGTCAGTTAAAACTATTTTTAGTTATTCTGACAGTTTTGGCCTAAGAATAAAATTGTTTAACATAAAACATTTCAATGTTTGAAAAAGCTAAATGGATCAAATACAATTCAATGGTACCATCTAAATGTTGGGGGAATTCATTTTTAATAATTAAACAAACATATGGCCCAGATTTTCACTTATTTTGGAAAGGACAAACTCCCACAAACACATAAATAGAAATGAGAATCATTTTAATTTATTTATTAACTGATTCTGATATGGTGGATGCAAGAGCAGTCTATAGATAGAAAAGTTGTGTTTTCTAATGTTGTAGCATAAACCATGATAAAAAATTATGGACATTGAGGGCCAATGTTCATCTTTATCGTAAGTATTTTCACTGGGGCAGAGGGTGCAGTTTGCCTCACAGTGTTGCTCTGGACTTTACAGGAATCCTGCAATTACTGCAGCCCTCTCCCAGCTAACTCCACAGGACACTCCCATTCAGATGTACCTTGGACCCCCACTGTGTTGGAGAGAAGAAAAGCAACACACCACACAGACTTCTACCTCTTTGTTGAAGCTACCCTGGGGGATTCACATTGGAAGAGGCACCAGCATGGAAAGCCAGGCCAGAGATCTAGATCTCCACAGAAGCTGAGGTTGTGATGGTTGACATTTCAGAACAGAACTACTGCAAAACAGCCGGCTTGCAACATTCCTCTTTGAGTTTCAGGAATCCCTAGTTGCTTGGTGAGATAAACAGAGTAGAGGAGGAAAGTTTCCCTTAGTGTGTGGGAAGTGGGACAAAGAAACCCCCCCTGTGCTGTGAGCCTGCCATGCTAAAATGCAAACAGCTGGAGAAAACTAACTTTACAAATCACACATGAGCAGAGGTACAAAGTCTGTCAGTCCCTGACAATGATCATTGATCTGCCCCCTACGGTAACTTTGCCTGTTTACCTTCATATTGTGTGTTTATCTCTGCTTCCCTCAAACCACTAAGACATCAGCAAGAAAACAAGCCAGGAGGCTTACCTATAGAATCCCTGTGACATCCCACGCCAGGCAGCTTCTCCTTCTCTAATCTGGACTTCCCTTCAAACCCCTCTGAGCTTACAGGACCTTAGTTCATTTTGGAGATCAAATCCGTCATCTGCTGGTTTATTTCCACTCTCCACTCGCTCCAGTTACCGTTACTGACGACACTGTTTTTCCAGCTCGTATTGCACTTTCTAATAAATTGTTCCCATTTTTTCTGTTGTGTCTGGCTCATATTCTACGCTCGATTGTTTACGTGACTCCGGAGTGCTCCGGGAACAAGCCCCGGAGGCCTGCGATGCCACGGACTCGTCG
>JAUZNJ010041046.1:0-10154 GCA_034780135.1 Jordanella pulchra | reverse complement strand
CCTTAACCTGATGACTTAATGAGATGACTATAGTCTGGTGTGCTGCTGCTTGGTTGGAAAGAAAGCCAGCAGCCACATGGCCCTTTGTGGAACCAGTTTGAGACCCCTGCCCTACACCATACTAATAAGTTATTGTGGTCTAAAACCAGGTGTTTCAGTTTCACTGTCCAACCCCTGTACATACAAAGCACTTTTAGCAACCATACCCAGAAGGTTCACCTCCCACCTGCTCTTACCTTACAATTTAAAGAGGCCTGTGACCGAAACCACTGTGACAAGAAAGTTGACGACCCATCAGAACCCTCCTAACGACCATCAACACCCCTAGGTGCTCTCTATGGGTTATTCAGTCGGAGGGATCAGAGCCACTTCTTGTTTTTTTGCTTTTTCCCCGTAATTCTTTTGTTATACCAACAGTATATGATTCTCAGACACGAGTTATTACTGAAGAAGCCTCTTGGGTGAGAGGTAAAACGTCCTTTAGACGTCTTTGCCTAAACTGAACTTGACAAACTTAATAGAGAGGATCAAAATGTCCAGGCAACTATGTCCTTGTTGCATCAAGATTTGTTACACCCATAGTCTTTCACTATATGATCCCCTTTTATACCTATGCTCACCTAATTTTGATTGTAAAGGACACTGTCTGGTCCTGGAAGTCAGAGGTGTAAAGAGTAAAAAGGAATGGTGAAAGTACCATCCCTTGTGATGCTCCTGACTGCTAGATTAGACAGTTGACACTTAAGTCTAACAAATTGTGGTCTGGTTGTCAAGTAGTATTTGATACAGACAATTGTTGATGCCTACACCTAAGTCCTCCAGTGCTTCTCACAAAGTAAGTCAGGCTGGATCGTGTTAAATGCACTGGAGAAATTAAAGAACACAATCCTCACAGGGCTGTCTACCTTGTCTAGAGGACTGTGTATTTGTTGAAGCAGGTTTGTAATGGTGTCTTCAACTCTCTTCAATGGTCTTCAAGTCTCTCTAGTCTCTAGTCTCTTCATGATGTGGGAGGTCAGGGCAACAGGTCTACAGTATAGTCACCGAGGACTGTTAGCTGGGTCTTCTTTGGTACTGGAAAGGCAAAGAAGACCCAGCTAACATAGGATAACATGTAAATTACTCACTCAGTTTAAATTGTCTTCGTTCGGGGAGAACACAATTTTAGAGGAGACATTGAGGTTGTTGCTTCAGGGTGTTAAGTAGCTGTCAATGGCAACCCTTGCCACCGACAGCTACTTAGCTTTTAAGCTTAACCTTTTTTTTAAATGTTTGTGTCAGGCTCCAGTTGCCTTTTAGATTTCCAAATGTAGGTGCAAAGGAACATGTTACTGTAACGACGCTACGCAATTTCAATAAAATTTACCAAAGAAAACTAAGTGAAATATTCTAAAAGGAATAACTATATATTTATGGGATAATAAGAAATACAGATATTTGACAGTAGTAAATACAAATAGTTTGACAAATGCTGTTGACAACATTTTGAGGTTGTCAACAGCTGGTGTTTGGAGAGGCTAACCAACCCCAAACATTTAAGGCATGCTTAAATAGCTATATCATACAGCAAATTTTTGTATCACAAACAATCCTGTATAAAAAGGAGAGATGGTTTTTGTTTTACCAACTGCCTCCAGTTTGTCATGTTTATTTCTTATTTGCCTCAGAAATTGGATTTTGCTATAATGCCAAAGATTAACTGAGCACATTCTACTTGCATGTCTGAATAATCATTTTTGATTTATAATACCAACATTTTTCGACTTCGAATAAAAATGCGTAATTGACCTGCTGTAAATTAGTAACTGGTTACCCTTATGCACCACTGTTCACGCAAGAGTAGCAAAGTAATTTTTTTTGCAAAAACAAAAAAAAAAAAGCAAATAAGAACAAAAAAAAAACTATGTTTTGATACCATGGATACAGGCTTTTCAATGTCCTAATTGGATTTTGGAAAAGCTGAAAGTGTTTCAAACAAAAACAAAGGCTGTTTTATAATTTGCACAACCTGTTTTTTACTGATGAACAAATTGCTTAATAGGAATGTAAAACATCATAATATTTCTGTGCAAATGTACAGTATGAGTAATAATGCCATGGTAAGATGTTATATTACACAAACACTGTAAATTAAATGATAATAGTTTGTAAATAAAAGGGAACATCTTCAAGCATGTCTGACTGTAGGTGATGTTAAAGAACAAATTTAATAAAGCCTTAATACTTGACCTTCCTAGTATTCCCTTCAGCAATTAGGGGATGCTCCCATTCGGCAGCAGCTGCAAGTAAATGTAAATATACAGATAAATGTCATTCCCTGACACAGAGGCTCCCCTTTCTTATTTTCCCTGACCAGGGCTGCAAACCGGCCACCACTGACATTAACCAAACTGTGTCAGTTTAGTGAACAATCTTTTCATGTGTAACATTTCAAACGGGATGCTTTTATACTACAGAATATTAAGGAATTTTATTTCAACAGTATTATGTTATTGATCTTCCAGTCGTTGCTGCCTGTTTCTTAAAGAGATAACAGTTTGAAAAATATTAAAGCAGCTTAGAAAGATGCCTGAAATATGCACACACACACATTCCATGAAGTTATTTTTTCCAGACCTAACTACCATAATGCAGTTTCGTAGGACTTTCAAATTAGTAAAACAATTAGTAAAGCCCCCCACCCACCCCCCACCCCCTTTTTTTCTTAGCTTCTCAGAATGGCTACACATTGTTTTTTAAAATGATCAAGTTAAGAATAATAATCATCAAACGAAACAGCCAAATCAAAATGTTAGTGTAAAAGTGACTACTTTTGCTTTTTCCGCTAACCTGGGGCTAATATCTGATAGTATTCTAATGTAAAAAGAAATTTTCCTGGAAAATGACTAACTAGTTCCTAGGAGAGAAGGAATTTGGCAAGCATAAATCAAGATAAAATAAAGAAAAATCCTAAAAATGACTGATGTCATAGAGACAGCCTGATATCAGTGCTGAATCACAAGCCCACAAAATTAATAACCCACACACTAAAACACGCTCACCCCCTTTCTCACACAAGCACAGAGGCACCAGGCAGGCCTTGGAAATGGTCCTGGATACTGTCATGGGTCCTCATGTCAAATGAGCCAGACAGCCAAACAACAACAATAACAACAGGAGTTAGAGCATATGGGGCTCTATACCAGCTGAGACGGGCCAAAAAGGTCCTCGGCGCACGTGTGTGCATGGGTGTGTGTCGGGGGTGTGGGGGGTAATAACGCTAGTTCGCCAGTTTGGAAAGATGAGAAAGAAAAAAAAAGATAATCTATATTACAGAGGAATGTTCTTTTGTAGCTTCTATTTAACGGTGATGTAAGCTAATGCCCTAACCTAAGAGAGTATACTGAAACCCATTTGAAAAGACCAGTTTAAGAGTTTCCTATTTTTGTTTTGGTCTGTGGAAAGTGTTATATGTTAAAGCGTTCAGTATTATAGAGTCTATAGGATCTTCTTCTTTGCAATGTCTGTTAACCCTAACCCTAAATGTCATTTTTTGTCAGACCTTTCAAATTTAGCCCATCATGGAACAGGACAAAACTCCAGATATCAGGGTCTTGTCCCGGTGTGCATTTTGGAACTGCAATTTATTCATTTTTTTATGTTGTTATTAAGTAATCCTTCTTTAACTCTTTGCTATGAGACTTTTTCTATGTAAATAATGACTCCCGCTTTCGAGCTTTAGACAGCATCTTCACAACGTCTTTAGATTTTTTTACTGAAGTTGGTTCATAGATTTCTTAACCAAACATGTTCACTTCTCTGTACTAAACCTGAACAAGAATAATAGCCAAACTTTTCCTTGGTTTTTCTACCTATTTAAACCTATATGAACAGATATTCATAGCACCTTCAGGGATGTGCAAATAAGACTGAAGAGGATCTAAACAAGGAAAGGTCTACAATTATGTTCCTGATTTATTGGTTGATTTCTTTCAATTTTCCACAAAGTAACATAATATAAGGCACCTTTTTTCCATAAAAAGCCACAGTTTAAGACCTTTTGTGACTTAAACAGCCATTTAATAATCATCTTATGTTTCAAAAATTGTTTAAAGACATCTTTAAACATCCTGAGTTTTCTTGATTGTTTGGAGTTGTTACTACTTTTTATTTTAAAAAGTAAATAAAAAATAAACATCAAAATTTTGTTCTGGGATTTAGCAAATAAGGGTATGTTAGCAGTCCTCACTGCTGTAATGTCAAACAATGAAGAAGATATAACATCTCTTTGGACGTGGGTGTATACATCTGGTTTTAGCTGCAGCTGTATCCGATGATACTTCATCAAAATTATGAAATGTCCTCAGTTATGTTTTAAATGAGAGCTCTGTAGCATCCCCTTTTTTCCAGGCATATTCCATAAAACATGGTCATAATGTGTCTCCATGTAGTTTTACAGCGTAACAAATATTTCATGAAAGAGGCACAGTCATAATGAGCCAGCTTTTATATTTTTCCAGCAACGTAAGTCATATATGTTTAGGATTAGCAGAAGACTCAAAAATGTAAATAATTACAGCACTCGTAAGCATAAAATGATATAAACAAGGAAAAAGTAGTTTTTCAAATATTAAAAAACACTGTCAGACCCGGTTCAGTGATATGTTTATGCTTGATCAAGCAGTGGTCAATGTGTGCATGCTAATATACACAAAGCTGCACAGTGTTGACCAAATGTACCGAATCACTAGCATTCAGCAAACACTCAGTCCCTTATGTCATCTGAAAGGTCCGCTTGTAATGCTATCATTCTCAAAGTCCATTTTTGCACTTTTGCTCTTCTAATCCCAATTACAGAGCTCATTCAAAATGATGGATAAGGTCTCTCGCAGTGCCTTGCAAAAACAATTTGGCTGCTGTACTCTGGGAAACCTAAGAGGCAAGCTGCACCGCACACATCATTTTTCAAGTAGGATTTACAGGACTTACGGGTTGTAAAGGAAATTTTGGGTGAGCTTATGTTGGTCAAAACAGGCAACATGAGCTAAACATACAAGAACATATTCTCCAAGAAACTTAGGGTTTAGGTGGAGGGGGTTGGAGTTACGATCTAAATGGGCAAGAAGCAGTTCATTATAAAGAGAGGAGAGAAAAGTGAGAGCATGATGAGACCATGGAGCCAAAAGAGACCAACCGACAAACCAATAAGAAAGAAGTGAGGATGATGAACCACAGCCATTGATTGTTGGTGTTGTAAGTCCGATTTTACCTTTCAGCAAGAGGCTGGTGTGGACTACAGAATCGGTCTGTTCCATAAGATTCTTGATGACATTGATGTTGTGTCTGCACTAATTCCTGCATCCAGGATTACCTACCAGGGGTTTGGGGTTTGGCACATCCTCATGTTTCCACAGCACAGGGACGTTTCCATGGGATTTACTTTACACTACTTTCTCCTCACACTATGGACCTCTGTACATTCCTGAGATGTTTTGTCTAATGTCTCAGTTAATTGTCAAGCTTCTCAAATGCATTGCATGATGGGATCCTGTTTGGCTTTGTATAAAATATGAAATCTCAAAAAAATTGTTCACCCCAAATATATAACGACCTTTATGAATGAAAATTTATTAAGGGTTAGGTCCTAGTTTTTATGTGTTCTGTAATTTTCATTGGACATGGAAGTATACAATCAAAACAAGAAGTGAGAAAAATGTTAAAGAATGAAAAAGTCACTTAAATGAGAGACACTGCAAAATATTGGGTTTAGGAGAATAAAAAAAGTTGGAATTTTAGCAACTTAAAGGAAAGGAAGAAAACTTAAGAAATCCTGCACTTAACATATTGTCTTTACAATTAACCTGTTAAAAATTCTAATTGCATCTTAATGACTTTGCTATATGTATTTTACCTTCTACATGCAGGCCTAGTTTTTTCAAGAACCTGATGCTAAAGAAAACACCAACATTTTTGAAATAGAATGAATGTGTTGCAATCTCGAACTGTGTTCTAACAAAGGTATTTATCTAGACTTACGTCAGGTTTGATTAGTCTTTAGTTTTATAGATATTTAGCAAGAGATGTAATAGACTCATAAAAAGATGGAGTCACTGCCCTTTAGTATAACAATGATGAATCAAGAATGCCCCAGTTTACTCTATACCTGCTTTTGTAACTATAATCAGCAAGGCCTGCTACTGTTTTTTTTAGAAGAATCTCCAGGCACATAAATATACAACCTAGAAATGCACAAAAATAACAGATCTAATTATCTATATTAAGAGCTTTCAATTATTTCACCAAAAGTCAAATGTTCACAGCTACAAGAAAACTCTTTTCAAGAACATGTCCCTTTGATTTAAAATTGTCACAGTATAAAAATTTAGAATACAAAGACATTTTGGACGTTATGTTTTCAAATTTGTGGGAACAGTTTGGGGATGGCCCTTTCCTTTTAGAGACACAACCACACACCAAAGCACAAAACATAGTCAACAAAAACATGGATCAGGATGTTTGGTGTGGAGGAAGTTGACTAGCCTAGAAATGTTTTCCTCACTCTTTTAATGAACAAAAACAAAAAAGGTAATAGCAATAATTTTAACATAGAAAAATAACTATACAAATTCTGTAAAAATGACTATAAGGAAGACAGACATTTTGCTTCAGCAAAATTGTTATAAAAAATAACTTTAAACAGTAATGGACAAAGAAAGATCCTGAACGTAATATTTTTGTTGCACAATCTTTTGAGGCAATCACTGCTACCAAATGACTCCTTTAACAGTCCATGAAATTTCTGCTCCTCTCAGCAGGCATTTAGATCCACTCCTCAAGGTACCTTTTCATATGGTAGGTCTCAGCTCCTCCCAAGGATACTCAATAGGATTTCGGTTTGTGGCCATTTTCTTGTTGTAAGACCTGAGACTGAGACCAGGCTTTCTGGTACTGGGCACCACATTTTCTCTAGAATCTCTTGATAGTCTTGATATTGCATTGTACCTTTCAGAGGATCGAGACACCCTGTGCAAGATGAAGCAAAGCAGCCCTGGAGCACAACAGAGCCTCCTCCATGTTTCACAAGAGGGACAGTGTTGTTTTCTTGATATGCTTCATTTTTCCATCTGTGAACATAGATCCGATGTGTCTTTGGCAAAAGGTCCTTATTTGTCTCTTTTGTCAGGATGTTCTCCCAGAAGCCTTGTGGATTGTCAACATTTAGTTTAGCAAATTCTGGTCTGGCTTTTTTATGATTTGTTTTCAACAGTGGTGTCCTCCTTGGTCATCTCCCAATAACTCCACTTTGGCTCAAACAATGACTGATGCTACAATCTCACATTGCTGTTTCTTGAGCTTGAAGTTCATGTTGAATTTATTTAGAAGTTGTTGTGTTTTTTCTGAGTTCTTTTGTTTCCATTCATATTATCCATCTCTTTGATCTGAGATCACTATGCACATCTATAGTCACAGAAACAGCAAGCTGCTTGGAGATGGCTTTATAGCTTTTACCTTTTATATCCTTGTCTGTAAATTTCGTTCTTACGTTCTGAGACATATCTTCTTTAGTTTTCATGTTTTCATGTTGAGTGTGGTAAACACCATGTCACTGAACAACACAGTGACAACCTGTAGCCCTATATATAGCACCACTGACTGATTACAAAATGATAGACAGCTGTGATGCTAATTACTGGACACACCTTGATTTAACATATCCATTTGAACACATTATTTTCTGTTTTTTTAAAAGGTGCCATACTTTTTGTCCAGGCCTATTTTATGGGTTTGTTTCTTAAACCAATATTTTGGGTTCAAAAGTAATGTTTGACTTTCATATATTCATTCTCAGAAACCTTTTTTATTATCACTTTAGTCAAACTTCAGTAATTTTTTTGATTTCCACTTGTGTACAAAATGTACTAAAAGTCAGTGTAAAATGGCCTAACCAGGTGAAATTCAGACTCTTTACATAACCTGAGGCTCATTATTACAAAGGTTATTGAGTTACTATGAAAAAAGGGCTGGTTTAGGCACTTGTTTTTATATTGGTTTCAGCTTGGCTACTTTTAAAACGTTCTTTATTTATTTACTTGACTTTATATTGCATTCATCAGTTTTTTTCTTTGCTTCTCATCTCCTTTTACTTTCTCTCCTTCCTGTCTCTTCTCCACATCCGCTCTTCCTTCATTTTTCCCTTCTCTTTTCTCCCCCCTCCTCCGATTTCCCCCTTTTCTTTCCTTCTGCGTCCCCGTGGCTGGTCCCCCGGTGGACGGGTGCGGAGGGCGCTGGCTGGCTGCGTGATGGATGACCATTAAAGCAGCTTATTGGAAACAGTCTGATTTATGGGCAAGTGCTGCCTCGGCCTAATGGCTTCATTTCTTTCTGCCGCCACATGATGTCACAGCCAAGGTCACCGCAGCAACGGCCCCCCTTTGTTGTGGCTTTGCTCGCTGATGACCTGAGAGAAGTGGATGGAGGGAAAGAACGAAGGGAAGGGAAGGGAAAAGGGTACAGAAAGGGGGGTTTGGGGTTTGTTTGCAATAGCAAAGGTAATGTATGAGCCGTGGAGGTGAAACGGGTTACGTTTGCAGAAATGCTTTTGAATTAATTCTGTTTGGGAAAGAATTTGAGCTTTTTACAGCACAGCCTTTACTTTCATTCCTAGAGTCTTATTTACTCTGCTTCAGTTGCACTTCCTCTCCTTTTTCCCAGAGCTCTCCTGTGCTCAGTAAATTAAAAACTCTCTCCCCTTCTCCTCCTTCATTTCTTCCTTCCTTTACTCTTGCCTTCTCTCTGTAATGACGAACTAAAAAAAAAAGAAGAAACACACACACACATGCACAAACAGTTTTACAGCCTTCCCTCAGACAGCTATTACTCACTTCTACTTTAAATGAGGGCCGTCAAATATATGGCCTCACCATTAAGAGGCCGATCAATAAAAATGCCATTAGCGGGGGGAGTAAAAATGCTGATATTAGTGAAGCTCAAAACAAAATATTTGATTTTCTCTTCGATAGCTGAGTAAAACTATAGCCTCTTTGAGGAAGTGCTGTGCTAAGATTGAGTCCGGGGATCTGGGTTTCAAGTGTGCCATAACAACTGCTTCAGGATGTTTTAAGAGGCTTTCTTTAATGTTATTAACAGCTTGTCTAGATCTTTTAAGGTTGATTGTAGTTTTAAAGGGAATTATTCCAGGTGTATAAACACTTTTTTTTGCTTAAAAGTAATTTGTTGATCTAAACCCCAAAGTTTGCAGAATCTGCACAAAATATTTTATCTGTTGAATTTTTATGTATTTATTTATTAAATTTTGTCAAGTTACATTGTTTGTAGAATAGAAGCCCATAAATAAAATCCAATGCAATCCATTACTCTCAGAACTCACCTAATTATCAAAGTGGCTATCATTATATGTAAGTCAGGTAAATATCTTAGGGAACTTTGGAAGACTGGCAGAGATCTGCTAACATGGAAGAGTGGCCTAAACCTTGGATTAGCACTGTGTAAAGTGGTGGCAGCATCATTATGCGGAGAAGATATTGTTCAAAAGAGCAGAGGGAGTTAATCAGAGCTTTTTGGTAGATAAATGGTGCTACATATTGCACAATCCATAGAATGAAAAATATTTACTTACTAAAGTATTTTAGAGGATGCAGATGACAAGGGAATGATGTAAGGTTCTCCTTTCAGGAAATATTTGAGCTATTTTTGTTGTGATTTAGACATCCTTTAATCTTAGTTTCATTTTTTGGGCAATACTTGCTGTTTAGTGTTCCGTAAGTCTGGTCTTCCTGTGTTCAGATCCTCACGATTGTTTGGAGTTGTTCTCATTAGGTTACCCTTTAAACTTAAAATTTTTTTTTCTTATGTGCTTTCTAGATTTTTGTTTGTCTGTTTGTCTACCTGTTTATGTTCCTAGAGTCCCATTGTCTGCCACTAGATTGTTATGTTCCTGTTTTTGCCCTGCTTGCCCTGATCTTGCCTACAAGCGGACTCTTTTCAATACTTGTGCATTCACAAACATGCGCGAATCTACTTTGTACTGCTTCTGTCTCAGTTATTAAAGAACAGACCCAGTATTATTGTTAAAGGTGGGGCATATACAGTGGGGAAAATAAGTATTTAGTCAGTCACCAATTGTGCAAGTTCTCCCACTTAAAAAGATGAGAGAG
>JAUZNJ010041045.1:0-10154 GCA_034780135.1 Jordanella pulchra | reverse complement strand
TATGATGAGAAATAAAAACAGAGAGCATAAAGTTAGAGGTTGCACTTACAAATACTGCAGAATGGGAGAATGGGGATTGAATGAAGCAGATGGAATGAAAAGTGGTCCCTATGTCCTCCAGAAGTCTAGTCTTATAGCAGCATAACTATAGAGATAGTTCTGGTTACAGCACAAAGTACATTACTAATGATTTAAAATGATAAAAATGGATTTGTTGTATGTGGAAAAAAAGACTTTATATTTGCAATCAGGTAAAAAAAAAAAAACAGCGTGCACGTATACTCCTAGGGGTTGGTGCCGGGTTTTTCTTATTGGTTGATATATCGCATGAAACGCTCACCCCAGAATAAGACTCTCTAAGTTTCTACTGATATGTGGGTCAGACATGAAAATGAGGGCAGGAGGTTGCATAACAGTGAGAAAAGGGAACATTATTATTTTTAAATCAATATATTGGCCTATTCAGCTGTTGTACAACACTAATATGTTGCATGTTGTTGTACAGCCAGCTTAAATCCCATTATCATTTTTGTGCTGCTAAACGATAATGGGATTTAAGCTGTGATTGTGATTAATACAGTTTAGCTTCCAGGGAATTCACAATTAGATACAGCTAGATGAATCTTTTAGGGACGATGTGGATTGTTTTTATCGGCTTATGTGCATATTCTATTCTTCTTTCATATGTAGCCTCATAGCCTTGCAGTCTTATTGCTTCTCAAACACCTTACAAGGTGACTAAGTAGTAAATATGTAATTAGAACCCAAGGAGCAAAGATAGATAAGGGAAATACCAACCAAGTCCGACCCAGTCCAGACTGGACAGTCAGAAGCCTTTGCAATATGAGCTGATGTTGGAGAACATTTGGCAACATATTTAAGATGGGAAATTTAAGTCTTTTGTTGAATTATTTTGTGCCCCGTTAATAGACTGAATCTTTGGAATAGAGTAGAGAAGCCAAATATGCGGTTTTGATCCTTGCTATTTTCTTGAAGCCCACCAGCATCTTCAACAGGGTTTGATTTTCTTTCTTTAAACTTTTTCGACATTAAGACTGAATGAAGGAAAAAAGTATGTCTAGCACAACACATAAAATAGTCACCATGATCCCAGATCATGACATCAACAAGACTACATAAAACATAGTATGTATTGTAAAAGTATTCTCACTAGTTACATTTTTATTTATTTTTTCCTTATTACAACTATAAGCCTCCATCTATTTTTTCATGGATTTTATGACAAAGACCAAAATAAAGTAGCAAAAAGTAAAAATACGTGTTTTCCTTTAGGACTTCCTGGTATAGAATTATCAAGGTTAGCAAATCTTCAAGGTGCTAAAGCAGTCAAGTAGCTCCACATCATTACATTTTGTTCTTCTTTTGAAATGTCGTGTTTGTTTTATACCAAAACATTTGTTCAACTGTTCTGGAATATCTCTAGATTTGGGCAGAGATCATTTAGTTTACCTCCTGTTGTCAGGCAGGTTGAGTACAGATCTAGCACTAATTAGGCCTTTGTGTGGCTATTGAAAAACCTAACCACATTTAAGTCAAGATTAAACAATAGGTCGAGGCTGTCACATCATCTTTTTCCTTAATACATATAATTATCATTTAAAAAGCAGGTTTTCTTTATTTACTGAGGTTATTTTTGTAAATTATTAAAGCCAGTTGATGGCTAGCTAGCTCTTGTTCCAACCCTCAGTTGTACAGTTAGCCAGCCGTTTGCCAATGCTAATGCTAAAGGATTAGGTCATAACGCTGCTTCCTTAAGTTGGCACTAATGCTAAAAACAAACTTAACTAATGTTCACCTTTGTTTGTTTTTGTAAAAATAATCACGTTGATGAAAAAGTAGCATTGAACTTTGCATATTAATGTAATCTTGAGCATTAGGTTTTAGCTGCACAGATTGTCCAAGATATGCTTGGAAAATGTAGTTTATTGAAAAGGAGGTGGCAGAAGATAAAAGTTAGAGGAGAAGAAAAATGGCAGCAGTGGAACAGGAGTCCTCTGATAGGCAGACAGGAGGTTGGAGAGTTTAGAGAGATTGTGAAGAGGTGACAGATTGGATGCTTTGAGGCCGAGGGGTGAAATAACAGTGCGAGATGGCATGAAGGCATGGATACGCTTCCAAGCAGACAGCCCGCCCTCTGCATAGGCCCTCCATCTGCACCTGTTGTTTTTCACGAGCGAGACTCCCAAGTGGGGGTGCTAGGGTGGGAGTGGGTTATCTTTGTGACTCAGGAGAATCTGAGCAGCTTCAGAGAGGGATAAAGCTGAGCAGGAAAATGAAGAAAAGCAGTATGCGAAGGGAGGGGTGAGCTCTGGAGCTATTCTATGAGTCAGCCATGGCTAAAAAAAGAAGCTGTCGCAACTTCCACTGGGGACCAGCAGGGTAAAATAAGACAAGTAGTGAAACAGCACTCTTCAGCTTGGCCTGTTGTCCCCTCGAAACAGAGCAAGCAGTAACCAAGGACTTTAGGGAGACAGTTGAACAAAAAGCACTTTGGGTTTGACCTTGCATATCATCTTTGGCTTCCACAAATTAGGTAAATAACAGTTAATATTTAACATCAGGGGGATGTTGGAACATTTAAACCACACAAGATATATTCATGAGGTTATTACATAATTTTGCTTAAGGTATGGCTTTTTTGCTCCTGGAAAATTTTCTCTTCACCTGATTGCACAAATGAAGGAGACTATATAAAGCAGTGAAGGCAGAGCTGTGATTAACTCACTGCTTAACAAGATATTAACTGGAGCATCTGGTTCATGTGTTGGTATTTCAGAGTTCCTTTTAGGCCAACAAGAACATGTAACCTGACTAAGGACAGTCCAACGCTTGGTGATCTAACAATGCAAATGCAGTGGCCCAAAGAGAGTTTTCATAGCTTTTGACATTGTTCAGACTTTTTTTTAAGTCACTGCAACTAATGGCTATGGGCTTTATCGGGATTTATCTGATACAAGATCACAAGCTGTATTTTTTCCCTTATTTTTTTCCAACTTTGCTTAGAAAAAGATGGCTAAACATTCATTTCAACCCTTGCCATGAATATAACTAATCTACCTTGTAATGTCTAAATATTATCTGATCGAAAGCTGTATGTTTAGACTTGCATTCATACAGAAATGTGAAACTTTGCAGAACCATCAATTCTTAGCCAACATTGAAGAATTCATCTACCACGAATACCCTGGTTTTTGGCTCCATCTAACTCCCTGCTAACTCTGGTTACCTTTCCTGTACATTCAGGAGAAAAAGCGTTTATAGAGCATCATGCTGCCTCCATCATGGTTTAAAATGGGTATCATGTGTTCAGAAAGATGTGCCAAGTAAGTTCATTCTTGGTTTCATCAAAGCACATTTTCTACTAAGACATAGGTTTCTATTCAACAGTAGCTTACATTTACATAGCGGGTAGTTTGTAGAGTCCAGGATTAAGTTATTCTTAGCTTCTCCATTTTCATATATGCAGGGGACTTTGTTTTACAATCTAATCCTCCCTTAAAATTTAACTTTTGATTGGTTGCTGTGATGCTTGTTCTTCATGATGCTGTTTTTCTTCACCAAAGTTTATCACATAACTACTACAATGAAGGTTTGTAGTTCTAACGAGATACAATTTGGATGAAATAATTCTTCTCATCAATAATTCCCAGTGTTATGGGTAAATGTGCCCCAGTCCTTGTGTTAAGCCTTTGTGATGGAGCTGGTGAGAAGATGCAGTAATTTGAGACTGTTTACTCCTTTTGCTCTGGCTGTGTGAGCATATGCATGAGGCTGTTTTCCTCCCTGCATCTGTTGCAGTGCTGCCAAAGTCATTAGTCTTTTGACTTAATCACAGGAAAAATATCAGAGCAGTTATAGTTTCTCTAGAAATCTGAATACATAAGTGGTTTGCATTAACCTTAAGGGTTAAGGATAACAGAAACCGTGTTGATTGTTGAAATCCTTCAGAGGATAAATAATGGAAAATAAGCCAGACAGGAAATGTTAGGGGAGTCTTCAAAAGCAGCAAGGGATGTGTTTTTCCCCGTGTGCTTTTCCTCTGAATATGTTCTCAGAGCAAACAAGGTTTTACAGTTGGCTATCATAAACTTTCAGTTGATAAATACGCCTAACGTGGCGTTTACAGTAGGCTTGGAGTCTGAAAGCCAGAAAACAAGTCCATCTTCACTTGCCTCCAAAAAGAACTTTACAAGAACAGATCTTACATATATTTCTCAGTACAATAAAATGACACCTGAGAGCAGCTTTAATGTACTGACCTACTAGGCATCTACTTTTCACTAGTTCTATTTTTAATAATGGACACAGAGGTGCAAACGGTGCTGCACTTCTGCGGACTGTAATAACTGTAAGATCCAAAACTTCTGAAGTGCTGTTTGTGTTGCAAACACGCAGGCTGCGGGTGGATTGGACTGCAGAGTGCATGCGAGGGATGGTTAGAGGGGGAATGCTCACCATTTTGGGGGTGTGGCATGACAGGGACGGGACACTTGGCATGAGAACATAGCAGGCTTTCACTCAGGCTATCGTATTGCTGTTCTCAACTAAGGACCGCAACAATGTCTGCGCTACACTGTTTAAAACTACTTTTAATCACCACTGTCAACATAAATCATGTTTAAACCTGCAAAAATAAGCCTGGGAACAGAATCTGATCCTTTGACAACATAATTAAAATAAAGGACATTTTGCTTTGCTTATTTGATGTTGCAAAATCCAAGCTGTCAGGTCTGACACTGAAGACTATGCTGACAGAGAGAGACAAACTTAAGAGTCAAGGGGTCTAAAGCTGAGTAGTGATATATACTGTGCAACAGCTGTTTTAACACAGCACTTTTAACTCACAGGACACAAGTTTTGTCCTTCTGTTTTACTGTAAATGTCTGTATTCAACAGAGATGTTTTGAATTGGGATTTCTTTTGGATAAGTTTCTTTTTGGCTGACAAATTTGGTGTTAAACACATCACTGTTCAAAGCAAAGGTGAAGAAACGTTCAACCACCAGGGGGAAAGCTAGTGTATTGGAGTAAAGGTTTTGATACTCATGGTCAAATGTTACTCGACTGCAAATAAAAGCTACTCAGTCAAACATCTACTCAGGTTAAAAACCTATAAACCAATTGAAATACGAAGAAGTTTATAGATGTAAGATATGGAAATGTGAAAAAAGATATATTACAGGGGTTTTATAGTTCTAAAGTCCTACTTAATAGATTGGAATATTATAAAAAACTTGTTTTATTTCAGTAGGTTAAACACATTACATTTATTAGTACCGAGACTTGATGATTTCAAACCTTTATTTCTGTTATATTTGGTGAATTTTTTCTTAGATTGGATGAAATCACAGCATTCAAGATTAGAATATTCCTTCAGACCATTAAAATATGTTTAATACATGAGAGCTTTATGAAAAGTATCATTAATAATTGTTTGAAGGTTGTTTTTAAAGGTACACAGATTATAGTTCATGAAAATGAGTGTTAATCACTTCAAGGCTGAGATATTTATCATCTCTGGCTTTATCAGTTTTATTCAAAATGATGCAAAGATAGAAGGTGGGTTAATCATTCTAACATTTGGCCGCAAGGCAGCTTTATACTCTTATTTATTTGCCTTGCTTTGAAAAACTCTGCTTTTCTTTAACTGAGAAGAGCACTTCCTGTGATTTCATTGCTTCAGTGGAACAGCAAATGTATGATTCCAGGTATAATCCAAATTATATATGTATTAAAACACAGTCTGCTGATTCTGATCTACTCCAAACTTTCTTTCCAAGTCTGTAGCTTTAGCACTTGTTCCTCCGTTTCCTGGAATGTGTGAGCTCACAGCACTGTGAGACTTCATGCTTCAGTGCTGAGCTGAATGTGTGTATTTTTCGATTATGTCACAGTGATGATGTGGCAGTGGTGGGCAGGCCCTCTGGGGGCCACCGCTCAATCTTCCCCCTATCCCGGGTCACACTGAGCTGCTGGGACAATCTAACTCACCAAAGGCTCAGTGTGAGTAGGATTAACCGGTGAGAGGAAACAGCTGAAGCTTATTTAGTGTCAGCATTTACTAATCAAAACTCGCAGCATGCTCACCAACCACCACAGGCTGGGCTCCCCCCTCAATAATCCCCCTCCTTCTGTTCTTTTTAAACGTAAAAGGGTCAGATGTTCACAAAAAAGCCCACAAAAGTCAAAAGGGGCCAGGGGATTGAGGGTAGGGGGGAGACAAAAGCAAACTGAAGAGGTTGGTCAGTGATGAGCTGCTGAGTCATCACCGAAGCTCTCTCTAGCTTGGTTTTGCAAGGGTTTTATCAAAATTCATTACATTTCATGTTAAGTTTAATACATTGGTTTTTAAAGACTAAACTGCAATTTCATTTTATGTGGGTTAAAATTTCTACAGATGCATGTGACAAACCGAGTTTCTGGACATCATAAAATTCTCTGTAGAGTTATACAACAATTAAATAACCTTTCACCGATGGATAACGCTTTTTGTCCTGCCTGTTTCCAAAAGACTTAGTGGCACATGTCATTCACATCCTGAGAGAAATCAAACTGCTGATGTCACTTGATCATAGAGACATCATAGCTTTCAAAAGAATCAATGGGTATAAATTAGTCCTGATGTAACGTGGACATCCATGCATTATGAGGGAAATTGATTGGCTCGTCACAGTTTGCTGAACCTCACAAATGGGTCACCCTTCACCAGCTGCAGAGAAGCTCTATTTTTAGAGCTCCACATTATGCAAGTTAAACATTTACTTGATCCTGAAAAAAGTTTTCAAAAGCTACTTGAGCCTTTTCGAAGATGTGAAATACAGGTTATGAGCACATGAGTGAAAAATATATAACCACTGCTAACCACTGCGTCACCTGCACGCCTATTTTAGAGCATTTTTATGTGATTTTATGTGACAGACTAACGTAAAGTGGTTTATAACACAGAAAAAGCAAAGAGAATCATAATGAGTTTCAGATTTATTTCAAAAATATAAATGTGTGGCATTTATTTGGATCCTGTCCATGAAGAACAAAATATTTCCCTTAGCATGATACCACCTGTATCATGTTTCACCGTTCAAAAAGTGTTTTCCAGCAGATATATCTTTGCTTTCTACACCATGTCAGGTTCTTCATTTAGCCCAAAATGTCCTATCTTCATCTCATACCATAGGATCATTTTCTTTAACATGTGTTCTATACATAACCTTTAGAAACCTCTAAACTGGACTTTATTTCAACATATTTACCATAATGGTCAAATGTAAAGAGTCTAAAGCTAACAGTTGAAGGAATTTTAGTTTGCATATATTAAACTTAGGCTGACATTTTTTGAACAGAATATTTTTTACATTAAACTTGTATTATTCCTCACAAACAAGTTTAGGGACACCTGGCTCTAGATTATCCTGCTTGATCTTTTACCACTAACAATTCTTAAAATAGTTTTGGAAGTCAGTTTTGTTTTGTTCCAAATAATGTCAGGAAAAAAAATCATGTCTGAAGTAATTTAGTCAGCAATAAGGTACATTTGTAAGACAATGTTACAGAATAGAAAGGGACATTAAATATTTTGAAATGTCATATTTTCATACTTATTTGATTTCACTTTTGTAATAAACAACTATTTTTTATTGAATTAAATTTGTATTTATTATTTAAGTACAGCTTATTGGTAGCTAAGTCAGTCTGTTTGAGCTTTACTGTCCTGTAACTCAGCAGTGTTGTTTTCTAAAACACCTCTAGGGGCAGTATTGCACCATATTTAATGAGGGATTTAAGGCCTGTAGGTGGCCAATTGTGTAATACTAAAACTTTATCAGGTCACTAAAAGTTTTTCCATCTTAGTCACTCACTGTGAAATTAGTTTTATGTGAACTTTTTATAAAGGGCAGTGATTAAAACATGTTTGAAAAATAATTAACTAACTGCTGAATAGTTTATCACACATATTGTATTAAAAAAAAAAAATACAAGAAGCAAGATAAGCTTTACAGATCCAATAGATTTTGTAATTAAATAAAAAAAAAAAATCACTTGAGCTTATTTTAATTTAGAATCAAGGTTTATTTAAATCATATGGAGGAACAAGACAAAGGGTAAATCATTCAGAACATAGTATATTCATAGAATAACTTTACATCGTCATGATTAATAGACAAAACAATAAGATAAAAACATACAAATGGAGAATGAAGAAAATATAGTGAGTGATATTGCACTTTGTTTTTAAAATGTTTCAGACCCCTTCACCTAAGTTGTCTTTTTTTTATTTATTTCTGAACATTTCAGTTCCTGCCTTTATTACTAGGTCAGGAGTTTAGCTTAGTTTTGACACTGGACTACTTCTGAAGCCCAAGCAAATGGACTTTGGTACTGACCAAACCTGAAACAAAAATGTAAGCTTATTCTTCACCGCATAGTTTCCCTAAGATAAAAACCAAACAAAGAACTGCAAACTGCATTTCGACGAGTTTACAACCAAGGAATTGTTTAGTCTACAACCACGTTTGCTAAATGTTTCTCAGGGTGTGGATGGAGGGGGGCTGATCAACAGCTGCCACCCACAGACCGGTATATGGGGGAGTAAGAAGCCAACTAAAGAGGTTGCTAGAAAAATAACCTGCAAGAATGCCCACAAAAAAAACCAAAAAAAACAGACATAATAGAAGAGATTTCCTTCTTTAAAAAAGGACCTTATTTGTTTTCCCTTCCCTTTTTCGTCCTTCTGAATAACATTGAAAGGTCAAAGAAACATACAGGCGTGGACGAAACACAAACCAGAATGTCGGTTCGAACAGACGCTGAATAAAACCGTGTTCAGGTCTTTTTCTGCAACAAGGCCACTGATATAAGATCACTTTAACATTCTACAGTTTGTCCATCACCATCAGGATCGCGATAAGAACGTGCACACGCAAACTAGTGTTAGGTAGGTTTCAAAAAAAAAGAAGAAAAAAAATGTAAACTCAATAGTATTCAACATTAAAACATAGAAAATAATGCTTTAACATTCTAAGCTACACTGCCTTACTGAAAGCCCCTCTATTACATGGTTAGTACCTACTCATTTAAAACCAGACCTTCACCACTGAATGCATTTTTTTAATTTTTTTTTTTTAAAAAGTGCTTTTTTGTCTTTTTTTTGTATGACCGTGTCAAACCTCTATTACAAGCAGTCTAATGTATTCAATGAGTTAGAAACCAATGTATTACTCATTTTTTCCTACTACTACTTGTTCTAATCAGTGTGCATAGAGGCTTAACACGGTCCCCAGCTTTATATTTGAGCTGGGTTTGCTTCTTCAGCACAGAGGCAGACAATCCTCTTTCTTCATATGACTTTTGTTATCTCTATTTTTTTTTTATTAGCATCATGGTTTCACTGGTCTGGTAAAAATGTATCAGTCAAATCTATCAGCAAGTGCAGCAGGACAAAAAGGGAATGTGATTCATCTCAAAAAGCTGCCTTGCTTGTCTGCAAGTCTGTTTTATAATTTTAGTAGTAAATAAAAAAAATAAAAAAAAACAGTTATTAGCAGTGCAATAAAAAAAATAAACAAAAAATAAATAAAATCTTTTAACTGCTTGGCAAGTAAAAAGCCACCTGAGGCAGTGCTTTTTGAGCAGTAATGCATGCCATATTTCCTCTGGCATAAGGACTTGAGGGGCTGCAGACAGTTTGGTTCGCACACTTATATTCTCACGTAACTTAAGTGGCTCAAACCGGACTGCAGCTCCACTAGACCAAATCCAGAGAGACCTTGGAACAAAAGAAAAACTAGAAGGCATTATTAAGCAGATTCAAATGCAACACGAGAACAACAGAACTATGCAACACAAAAAGGGAGGGAAGCTAGACGCGGATCCGAGCTCAGGGGGCAGGAATCAACTAAAATAGCTTTAACTTGTACTTTTACAAAGAAAATAAATTCAGATAAGTTATTAGTCACTGTGCACTAAGAGTTGGAAAATCTGTCGACTGCTCAAAACTAATTCAGTGCATGTCCTTTTTTTCAGTCTTGTTTTCAAAAGTCAAACGTTTTACGGATGATAGTCTCAAAAGTCAAACCTGCAGTCCACTTTTTTCTGCCTGGTCTTTCGCAAAACTGAAAGCAATCTATTAGTGAGATA